>JACEFZ010004325.1:0-13070 GCA_014155875.1 Cepaea nemoralis | reverse complement strand
AATAGCTATATTAGCAAGCATTATATGTCTTGTTCTACAATATCGTGGGCGTTAGGGGAAAATGCCATCTCCACAGTAACGACCGTATCCCCAAAGCTCATCTTTTGTGTAGGTGTGGTTATAAAATAATTGTAGAGAACCTACTTCCTGTAAAATATAACAATGTCCTGCTGGTGTATTTTCATGGCCAAGGTGTCTGCAGTGTCCCGAATCCACCGTCAAGATTGTCGACCACTGCCTCTTGTTCCTGGAAACACGCCTTTCATTACTATACTTTTCAAACCAATGTGACTTTTAACATGCGCAAATAGATATAAGACAATGCTTGTTTGTTTATTTGTTTATTTGTTTGTTTGTTTGTTTGTTTGTGTGTTTGTTTGTTTGTTTGTCCTTTATGCGTTCCCGAACGGTCCATCCGACTGAAATGAAATTTTGTACAGGTGTTGTTCTCACTCCCGCGAAGCCAACTGACATAGTTAGTTTAAAAACAGTTTTGTACGTAATAAAACAACATTAAAAAGAAAGACATAATTAAGGGGGCTTAACAAGAAAAGTTATATCAAGGGACATTACTTTTAGTAGCATTGCTATATTATGTAACTTAAATAATTGTTGTATTTTTCTTAAAGTTTTATAAAATGTTTAAAGAAGTTATCTACAGTCATATGCGTTATAAACAAAGTGATAAAAACTTCAAGGCATCTTCAAAGCTTTCATAAAAATATTGCATCTATTTTAGATACGTGAAAGTTTTCTAACTCATCTTTTTATTTCTCTTCAACCTTACAACTTCGACTCTTCACATTAAATGTTTTATTCTTATAATTTTTTTGGAGAAAAAGTTAGTTGCATATGCCGAAGTCAACCGAGCATTTATTGGGTGTTCGTGATATCTTGGTAAGTTTACGTTCAGTAGTTTCTGGTTGCCCTATTTAGTTATTGGAATGAAGAAAGTTCTCTTCCAATATTTTGGCGTTATACCATATTTCCATATAGTCTACTATCTTCTACTATTCTACTATATATAAAAGAGAATGTTTGTTTCCGTGTGTGTCCTTTATGCGTTCCCGAACGGTCCATCCGATTGAGATGAAATTGTGTACAGATGTTGTTCTCACTCTCGCGGATCCAGCTGAAATAGTTAGTTAGTTTAAAATCAATTTTTAAGTTTTACCCAAAAAAAGGTATTACGAGCTTTAGAAACAGACGAGCAACGAGGGCGGGAACGGGAAGTATCAGAAACAGACGAGGAAGGGGAACGGGAGCATCAGAAACAGACGAGCAACGGGAACGGGAGCAGGGACCGAACGCATACTCTGTGCGCTTAGAGAAATGTATTTGAATGTATAATGACTACTTATATAAATTACATGAGACGATCGCCGCCAGATGCCTGGAGACACCGGGCCGGGTCAGCTAGTGTGTGTGTGTGTATGTGTGATATATATATATATATATATATATATATATATATATATATATATATATATATATATATATATATATATACCTTGCCGTCTTGACATACGATAGTTTGTGCTTCAAAAAGGCATAATAACATAATGACAGCAAGTGGCTCTAAAGTAAAAGTTAGTGGCACTAAAGTAAAAGCAAGTGGCACTAAAGTAAAAGCAAGTGGCACTGAAGTAAAAGCAAGTAGAACTAAAGTAAAACCAAGTGGCACAAAAGTAAAAGTAAGTGGCACTAAAGTAAAAGCAAGTGTCACTAAAGTAAAATTAATTGGCACTAAAGTAAAAGCAAATGGCACTTGTGGCACTAAAGTAAAAGTAAGTGGCACTAAAGTAAAAGTAAGTGGCACTAAAGTAAAAGTAAGTGGCACTAAAGTAAAAGAAAGTGGCACTAAAGTAAAAGAAAGTGGCATTAAAGTAAAAGAAAGTGGCACTAAAGTAAAAGTAAGTGACACTAAAATAAAAGCAAATGGCACTAAAGTAGAAGTAAGTGGCACTAACATTTTTAGTGGAACTAAAGTAAAAGTAATTGGAACAAAAGTAAAAGTAAATGGCACTAAAGTAAAAGTAAGTGGCACTAAAGTAAAAGTACGTGGCACTAACGTAAAAGTACTTGGCACTAAAGTAAACGTAAGTGGCACTAAAGTAAAGTACTTGACATTAAAGTAAAAGTAAGTGGCACTAACGTAAACATAAGTGGCACTAAAGTAAAAGTACTTGGCACTAAAGTAAAAGTAAGTGGCACTAAAGTTAAAGCAAGTGGCACTAAAATAAAAGTAAGTGGCCCTAAAGTAAAAGCAAGTGTCACTAAAATAAAAGTAAGTGGCACTAAAGTAAACGTAAGTGGCACTAAAGTAAAAGTACGTAGCACTAAAGTAAAAGAAAGTGGCACTAAAGTAAAAGCAAATGGCACTAACATTTTTAGTGGCACTAAAGTAAAAGCAATTGGAACAAAAGTAAAAGTAAGTGGCACTAAAGTAAAAGTAAGTGGCACTAAATTAAAAGTAAGTGGCACTACAGTAAAAGTAAGTGGCACTAAAGTAAAGTACTTGACACTAAAGTAAAAGTAAGTGGCACTAAAGTAAAGTACTTGACACTAAAGTCAAAGTAAGTGGCACTAAAATAAAAGTAAGTGGCACTAAAGTAAAGTACTTGACACTAAAGTAAAAGTAAGTGGCACTAAAATGAAAGTAAGTGGCACTAAAGCAAAAGTACGTGGCACTAAAGTAAAAGTAAGTGGCACTAAAATAAAGTACTTGACACTAAAGTAAAAATTGAGTTGTTGAGTTTAGTTGAGTTAAGAACCGACATCACTGCACTCAGGACATTCCCATACGTGCTCCATCCCCTCGTTCATTAGCCAGCGAAGAGTCATACTACTAATCGTTCCCACCGCTATCTGATTAAAAGTTCTCCTGGTCTTCCCTCTCAGTTTTGAGACTCTTCCAGAACCCCTGCCGATCCCCTAAAGTAAAAGTAAATGACACTAAAGTAAAAGTACTTGGCACAAAAGTAAAAGTACGTGGCACTAAAGTAAAAGTAAGTGACACTAAAGTAAAAGTACGTGGCACTAAAGTAAAAGTACGTGGCACTAAAGTAAAAGTACGTTGCACTAAATAAAAGTACGTGGCACAAAAGTAAAAGTACGCGACACTAAAGTAAAAGTACTTGGCACAAAAGTAAAAGTAAGTGGCACTAAAGTGAAAGTACGTGGCACTAAAGTAAAAGTACTTGGCACTAAAGTAAAGGTATGTGGCACTAAAGTAAAAGTACTTGGCACAAACGTAAAAGTACTTGGCACTAAAGTAAAAGTACTTGGCACAAAAGTAAAAGTACGTGGCACTAAAGTAAAAGTAAGTGACACTAAAGTAAAAGTACGTGGCACTAAAGTAAAAGTACGTGGCACTAAAGTAAAAGTACGTTGCACTAAATAAAAGTACGTGGCACAAAAGTAAAAGTACGCGACACTAAAGTAAAAGTACTTGGCACAAAAGTAAAAGTAAGTGGCACTAAAGTGAAAGTACGTGGCACTAAAGTAAAAGTACTTGGCACTAAAGTAAAGGTATGTGGCACTAAAGTAAAAGTACTTGGCACAAACGTAAAAGTACTTGGCACAAAAGTAAAAGTATGTGACACTAAAGTAAAGGTACGTGGCGCTAAAGTAAAAGTACTTGGCACTAAAGTGAAAGTACTTGGCACTAAAGTAACAGAAAGTAAACGTCCCTCTTATATACGTAAAGGAAGCACTAGGCATATGGTGTTAGACCCATGTGTGTATGGAGATTGGGGTCATGTGATCAGGGCCTGGCCGACAGACTTCACTTCCCACAACATTCCCCTGTATCCATGTTAGACTGATGACAATAAGCTGAGCTACGAGTAGTGTCCCCGCAGTACTCACCTTCACACGATCTGCTATCTTGATTTGCCTTGCTGTTATTTGCAAGTGTTATTGACACTAATACAGTGACAGTTACAACAATATGTGTCCACATGATTCAGCTTAGAAATGTGTAAACTCTTCAATACTGCTCCCCGGAGGCACAATGACAGTTTTTGACAACAAATTAAAGTTAGACTTATTGATACATGCACTCTTGTGTTCTCAAGTCGGCGGAAGAAACGTTCTTGTCGAAGTCAATTTTGTGACAACGGAATATCAGTCGAATACACTGTAAGACGATAGAGAGGTAAACAGACTGTAACAACGATAGAGCATTAAACACATTGTAACACTGATACTATAACTTAAACATGTCATGACAGTGGTATACAGTTAAATACATCGTAACAATGGCGTAAAGTTACACTCACTTTAACAGTGATATTATCAGTAAACACAGTGTAAAAAAAGTCGTTTACAAGTCAACAGGGTCGACTTCATTGACCCGGGTTTTTAACCTATATGACGCAGTCTCTCTCCGCAGCGTGGAAAGTGTCGCACAAAGCACGGACTCCGTAGCTACAGCGACGACCCTCAGGAGTCTCCGAAAGAATGCACTCGTGAACCGAAAGATGCGGCCCGGAATCGAACCCACAACCTTCGGAGCCCGAATCAGACGGCTTGACTACTTTGCCACGGAGACTCAAAAACATAGTGTAACAATGGTATATAGTTAAATACTCTTTAAATAATGTTATAAGTTTACTACATTGTACAATGGCATACAGTTAAACACACTATAACAATGATATTACAAAATGTAAGTAATCACACTGTAACAATGATATACAGCTAAAAATGCTGTAACAATGATAGTATAAGTTAAACGCACTGTAACAATGATATTACTAGTTAAACACACTGTTATACTGATATACAGCAAGACACAAACTGATAATTCTGATTAACGCGCTAGGGACACGTTAGTGGGTTCTTCTAGCGACTAAATAAGAGAATGTGTGTTCATGAGCAGGCACTTGGGTGACCTGTCGTAGGGAAACACGTCGTCTAAAACAGCTGGTGTCCCCGGGGATTAGCACCCTGCCTGAGTTTATCTGTCCAACTCTATATTATGACACATGTGGCAGCTTCTGATTGGTTAGTTCTGTAACGGACAGGGACTCGAATGATGAAAGACAGTTTAGCAGTGAGTATGAATTGAGCAGTTCAATTGTACGATGTTAATGTATAGTTCTGAACAACGTGGCTTTATATTTTTTCTGTAAAATGCCTGAATTCAATATCATTTTAAAATGTTTCCGCTCTCACACGCATTCGACTCCCACTATTTTCCCCTAGAATGCAAGACGCTGGATATAGTCATTAAGTTTCAGTTTCTCTGGTCCAGCATCTTCTTGGAGACCGGTCGCCAACGGCATGTGACAATTCGTGTGTTGACTCCTCCCGTGCCTTGAGTGTCAATAATTTTCTCGCTGTTTTCCTGTATCTCACTTTCCACAAATTTTTCGAGTTGTCCCAAGTTTTTGTCTTCTTATAACGGGAACACAACGCTTGAAAATAGACATAAAACATTCTTGTATTGTGTATGATCTATAAATTAAAGGCTGTCATTGTCTAGCTACATGTACCTGTTCATGCTGTGTGATGTATGCTCTGGAGGAAAAGTGTAACTCTGTCCTCTGTTCTGTTATATGGTCTGCAGTGGTATGGCCTGTTATTTTAATGACATGTTGTGTTTTCATTCCCCCAGATAATTAGCGCTTCCTTTTCAGTCATTACCAGAGTAGTGGTAATGCAACAAGGTACTCTGTACACAAAACGTCATGGAGGGATAAACCCAAGATATTTTGAAAACATGTTTCTGTTATTTGCAATATTATTGTAGGGAGACTGGGTAAAGATGATCATTGCTTCACTAGAATGGGTCTAGGGTTGCCATTCTCACTGAGAAAGTATTGTCGTACGCAGTTAATCATAATAAACCCCACTACTAAGACGAGGTTTTCCACGTAAGATGTGATCAGTTGATCAGAGTTTGGGCTGAGAGAATGACATCATATCTGTCTGTAACTTCTATCTCCTCTTCTTATATCTGTCTGTAACTTCAATCTCCTCTTCTCAGTTTATGTAGTGTTTACGTAATCAATACACTGAGATCACATAATTCTTTCTTTCTTTCTTTCTTTCTTTCTTTCTTTCTTTCTTTCTTTCTTTCTTTCTTTCTTTGTCCTCATTCTCCTCCCCGGTCTCTTCTTCTTCTTCTTCTCCTTCTTCTTCTTCTTCTTCTTCTTCTTCTTCTTCTTCTTCTTCTTCTTCTTCTTCTTCTTCTTCTTCTTCTTCTTCTTCTTCTTCTTCTCGTTTGCGGTTGTTCTAGTAACTTCAGAACAAGAAAATTATTTTTCATTATGTTCTGGTAATGTTATTTTTTCTTCCTCTTCTTTAATTTTACTTGCAAAGAAAAAAAGCCTATATCTGCAATGTTATTTCTTGAATCACCATATTTTTCGGTTGGAAAGGGGGAGGGAAGAGGGTGTTGTCTATCAACTGCATAGAGGTCAGTGGTAGTATTTTTTTTTTTACTAAGTTGCATATCCTTTACAGGACGTTGCTGTCAACACCTGAACGACCGGCTCCCATACCAACACGTTAAAACCAGCGAGACACGGTCTGCTGCCAGATCGGTCACCGCTGTGTTTCGAACGCGGAAAAGCAGTATTACGAATCGCGTCCGCAGCGCCATCGCCACAGAGACGGCTGGAGGGTTGTGAGGTGGTGGTATTATTGTCTCTTTTTTTTTTTTTAGCTCACCCAGTGATCGGCAAAGTTTTTCTTCCTCTGTTGTCTCTCTGGGCCAGAGAGTTTGTCTTGGTATTTCGTATTCAGGAGAGTCTTAGAGTATGTCATCTGCTATCTTGGACGCCTATCATCATGTCTGAATAGTCAATCTTAAGTCTGGTGCACAAGTGGTTGCGTAATAGATCGAGTCCTGTTCTGAGGCGCATGATAATGGTTTGTTGTGGTTTGTCCTTAATATGAGAATCGTTGTGTGCTGGTGTTAGTAGTTTTTTGATTGATTGTTTTATTCTTTTACTTTGATGACATGCGACTGGTACACCCGGCTTTCTCGTTTCCGGACACTTTCCGGTGAGACCATACTCTGTTTGCCTAGTTCAGTCTGTAGTCCTGGTATTGTTCTGGGCTGAAATGCTTGAAGAACTACTTTTGCGTCTGTGAGTAATATTACAGACTGTGAACCATAATTGGTATTCAGTAACTGCTCTCGGTCGTTCGACAATTAAGAAGTTCATGGGCTTTCACGGCTCAGGCCGTAGGGGAAATTGTGAAGGAATATTCTTGTGGTTTTGCTTTGACCACAAGTAGCCTGACTATGGAAGTCATGACAGTAAGTAAAGCAATAACATGGCTCGAGACACAGACATTCACTAGGGCATGTTTCCTTTGTGACTCAATGAGCAATCTCAGGAGAATAGAGATGGGGTGGGTCCGAAAAGAGGAGCTGCTGTCTCTGGAGCGGTCTCGGCTGGCAAAGATTAGTTTTGTTTTCGTGCCAGTATATGCGGGTGTACGAGGAAATGAGCGGGCCGACAAGCTTGCAGGTAAGGCTACTGTGGAAGGCGGACGAGCCATGCACTAGGCTGATATTCTGAATGCTCTACGAGAAGTAAGACTTTTGCGAGAACCAAGAGATGACTGTGAATCTACAACTATGGTCAGACTGCGAGAACAGCAAATTAAGAGGTGTGGCCAAACAAGAACACTACGCGGCAAGTCAAAGAAAACTAATAAACCAACACAGAACTGGTGTCGTTAGTTGCTACATGCTGCGGGATTTACTGAGGAAGGGATCCGAGCACTTATGGACTGCATGGTTCGATGTGCAATGAGGATGATCTGTCGACTAACTGACTGACTGACTGACTTCTTCTCCTTCTTCTTTGCGTTCATCCGGAGTGATTTTTTCAGATGTGATTGCGGTGTGTCTGGTTAGGCACCCTCGGGTCGAAACCCTCAGGCCAACACATCCGACTTTTAGCGTGCATTTTTGACCAGGTTAGCAATCCTGGGAGACTCTCACTTTTGTGGTACCGTCCACATCTCAGCTGGTCAAGTTGGAACAGTCGAAGACTACACGGTCATCCCTCAAGTGAAGGCAGTGACAGTCCATAGCATTTTCCGCCATCCTGGGTGGCTTCCATAATTGCAGAGCCGGCACATAACGCTCTGGTGCTGGGTTTACCGAGGGAATCGTCACGTCCTGCTCATGGCTGTTTTAATTCCTCACTTCAATATATTGGGCATTTCGCTCGCCCTGGGCCGTTCCTGCACAAACCAGTCAGCTCTGCGGTTGGTTTCCACTAAGCGAGTTTTCGGACATGTGCTTGTCCCTGTACCCATCAGAGCTGTTCCAGGCACGGTGGACATTCGGAAAACTACCTAGTCAAGAGCTGTTCCGAACAAGAGCGGCATTCGGAAACTAGGTAGTCAGAGCTGTTCCTAGCACGAGAGACATTCGGACGAGACATTTCACTCGGACGTAATTGCGTAGTGTCAATTTTTAGTTTGCCACCCGTAGGACGACACTTCCGACTTCCGGCGGGCATTTTTTAATGAGGTTAACCTTCCTCTGATTTTGAGGCACGTTAGACTGTTGTGATGTCGCCCACATCTCAGCTGGTCAAGATAGAACGACCAACGACATCGCGGTCGGCCCTCAAGGGAAGGCAGGGGCAGACAATGGGCAGTCCCTCGCTATCCAAGGAGGCTTCCATAATTGCAGAGCCGGCACATATAACTCCGAGACTGGGCTCACCCGAGGAGTTGCCACGTCCTGCTCATGGCTGCTTTAGTTCCTCACTTCCATGTATTGGGCATCTCGCTTGCCACTGGTCGCTCAAGTGAGCTCCAGGGGCGGTCAGACTGCGGGCTACATCCACTCGGTAAGCTTTTGCTTTCCATTTCGCGTTATTGAGACGTTTCTCCACTTTTATCTACACTCTCTATGAGTTAGATACAGACAGTTTTCGTAACCATTTCCTTCGACTGGGGCATTTTACTGACTTTTTGTACTCGCTCACGAGGTAGGCTACATGTGCTGCCGGCCCAGCACCTTACCTTCGTGCAGCAGTCAGTGAGAAACGGCCAGGCCATCTCATCCGGGAATCCAACATATCCCTCAGCTGAGAGCTTTCAAACAAGTGTCAGAACTGGGCATGTAGCTTGCTCAGTATCTCGATTCCAATTTTTCGGTAGGTGGATATCGGCCCGACTCTCAGATCCGAGGGTCTGTGGCTTAGAGGCGTTCAGCCTAAACCCTCGACAGAGAGCCTTAGAGTATTGTCCGAAACAAGAACTGCCTTCATGCGCCTGATTTAAACTTTTGACTGCTATCCTCAGTCTCCTGCAGAGCAGCAGGTTGTGTCTCTCTTAGTCTGGTCCCTATCCCATACGCTGTCCGATATGTAGTTTTCACCCATCGGCAAGCTCATGGGGTCAACGGGACACTCAAGCTCCCCCACCACGGCAAGGTGGAGACACATCGGGGGAGGACTGACTGACTGACTGACTGACTGACTGACACTGACTGACTGACTGACTGACTGACTGACTAACTGACTGACTGACTGACTGCTCTGTTGTTGTCTTGATTACCTGAATGTCTAAACCATGGTTGTGAGAGTACTTTCCTGTTGATATTCTACGTGACCATTGTATTTTTAAAACTAAATGTTTATGTGGGTATTCATGATCAAGAAAGCCAAGAGCAGCTGTTGTGCTGTGTACAATGTTCTGTTCTTGCTTGTCGAATATTTCTTTCACTTTTGTCTGGGCGTGTACTGGTTGTTTATGTTCCTCTCGTCAAGGGGTGTGTTCTAGAGTAGTTGTCGGGGGCGGTAGGTAGAAAAGGTGAAGGGGAGAGGGGATAGGGAGATGTTGTCTGTCAACTGCATAGAAGTCAGTGGTGCATCTTCAGCGTGCTTTTGGGTTGATGGTTTAGACTGCTTCTTTTCAAACACTCCATAGCTGTGTTTCACACTCTGTCTTACATAGAATGGCCCGATGTATTGAGGAACTATTATGTGTTATTAGCTGGACACAACTAAATCAATTAATGGTTTGGTGAATTATAGACCGAATCATAATGGTAAACATCAATGACAAATCAGTACATGCAGATAGTACATAAATGTAGGCACGAAAACAAGCCGAAGTGATGAAGAAATGCTCGGATATTGTGATGACATAAGAATGACGATATATCAAAACCAAATTACAAGAATTATAATAATACCCGGAGATTTCAACACAACATTAGGAAAGGACAGAACTGAAGATTACTATGGTTACGATACAAGAAAGAGGAGAAAATTTACGAAAGAGCAAAAATAACCATCATGATGATTGGAAACATCTGATGTTAACAATATTAGCGACAGCTCTACACACTGAAACATCTCATGTTAACAATATTAGCGACATCAGAACACACTGAAACATCTGATGTTAACAATATTAGCGACAACTCTACACACTGAAACATCTGATGTTAACAATATTAGTGACAACTCTACACACTGAAACATCTGATGTTAACAATATTAGCGACATCTCTACACACTGAAACATCTGATGTTAACAATATTAGCGACAACTCTACACACTGAAACATCTGATGTTAACAATATTAGCGACAACTCTACACACTGAAAAATCTGATGTTAACAATATTAGCGACATCTCTACACACTGAAACATCTGATGTTAACAATATTAGCGACAACTCTACACACTGAAACATGTGATGTTAACAATATTAGCGACAACTACACACTGAACAGTTCATAAATAAAAACGCGTGCATTGTTAACGCTCATAGAAGTAGGGGACATCATTTGAGACTAGAGGTCGCACTAGAAAATATAACAAGCTATAGTTACCAACCGGGTCTCATAATTTTATATTAAACCAGCATAGTTCAAAGAACAAACACATTAGACCGTAATGCCGTGTCCAGTATATTAGTTAGTTAGTTAGTTGGTCTTTCCTCTTGAGCCCAAAGCGGCGCATAGAGCAGAAGTCATGGATCTCCATGTTTGGCTGTTCGCTGCCACCTGTTGTAGATCTTGGATGTTTGTTTGGCCGTTGAATGAGCCCTTTCTGATGATGGTTCTACGCAGGGTCTCTCTTGGTCTTCCCAGTTTTCTTTTCCCTAACGGTGCCCATATGAGGGCTTGGTAGAGGAGTCTACACACACACACACACACACACACACACACACACACACACACACACACACACACACACACACACACACACATACACACGCACGCACGCACGCACACACACATATTAGCAAACATTTAAAGAAGTGAAATGATTGGTCAGTTCCAATGTTGTACACGTATTACACATAAATATAAATTGGTGAACTCTTTGAGGCCAATAGGACAGTTCATAAATAAACGTTTAGCGCTCATAGAAGTAGGGAAAATAATTAGAGGCTAGAGGACTCATTAGACAACATAACAATTGAAAGCTATAGTGACAGACTGGGATTCGAAACTGTCACCCCAAAAAGATGACTGCACCTCGCTGCAGGAACAAGTGTACTTCAACGTATGACCAGCTAGAAGTCCTAAACACTGGTGTCTTATTAGCCAGGTCTATCACTTTCATGAACCCACAACTGACCAGCCCCGATTAGAAACCATGCAACAAAACTGACTAAATAATAGATTTTACCACACATTGATCAATGTGAAGACAAAGTCTCGCGATGACTGTAACGGTGATAACTTCCCAAAATGTAGACATATACAAGTAAGACTGAATAAAGAGAAGTATAAATGGGAAATGTTTAAAAACTTCATCCATCAAGCAAGCAAAGAAATATCGAAAAAAGACCCCAAAAAATGTTGTTCAGCTTGTCTGCTCATTGTATATCCTTCACATTCATACAAAAGCACAGGTTCTATGTGGCACCTCAATACTCCTTTTCTCGTTGCAAATGACATTTTTATTGGTCAGTATGTTTTTCATCTTGCAAAAGGCTGCCTTCGCTATGGCGATTCTTGTTTTAATCTCTTCAAGGCATCTCCCATCAGATGTTATGACTGTTCCGAGATAATTGTACCGATTCACTTGTTTAAGAATATTCCCATTTACTTGTATAAGGCTGATACTGATAGGCTAGCAAGGCATGCACCTCTTGGTGGTATCTTGCCTATGGACAAGGGGGAGGTGTACGTGCGCTTGTGGGACCAGGTGGAGAAGGCGGAGGAACAGATTGAGAACACATATGTGGACTGAATGAGATTGCGGGGAATCGGCAAGGGTTCTGGAAGAATCTCAAAACTGAGAGGGAAGATCAGGAGAACTTTTAATCAGATAGCGTTGGGAACGATTAGTAGTATGACTCTTCGCTGGCTGTTGAACGAGGGGACTGAGCACGTATGGGAATGTCATGAGTGCAGTGATGTCGGTTCTTAATTCAACTCAATTCAACACAACTCAACTCATTCATTTCATTCAGTAGCATGTCCTTTACAAAACCTCTCTCCCATAACAACTGTCCGAAAAACCTCTCGATCATAAGCAAGATGTCCAGCGTCCGATACACCCATTTGGAGATCATCCGCCACATCCTGCACCCATCTTCTCTTTGGCCTTCCTCTTTCTCTCTTCCCAGGCATATACCCCTCCAATATTGTTCTTTCCAAACTTTCGTGACGTTTCAAGTGACCAAAATATATCAATTTTCTTTGTTTTATCGTCTTTAATAGCCAACCTTCTTCAATATTCAGCTCTTGAAGTATGGATGCATTTGTTCTTTTCTTTACCCAAGATATTCTTAGAACTCGTCTATAACATTTATATTCAAAGTCATTTATGCGCTGTTCAGCTTGTTTAGTGAGTGTCCAGGTCTCACAGGCGAATATTGCGATATGGAAGATGCATGCTCTTAAAAATCTAATTTTTGTAGTCCTGTCTGTCCTACTCCATAATTTATTCAGTTGTTTTAGTCTTTGAAGAGCAATTAATAGTCGTCGTTTAATTTCTTTCATTGCGTCACCGTTGTTGGTAATCAATGACCCAAGAATATCAAAATTTTCCACCACCTCCAATTTTCCCTCTGTCATAAAACTGTTACTAACTGCCAATATAGGGGACCTTTTGGG
>JACEFZ010004322.1:7500-12077 GCA_014155875.1 Cepaea nemoralis | reverse complement strand
TACTTTGTAATGTCTTTTGAGAAGCAAATAAACTTGGTTCAGTGTTAGCTTATTCTTTTGAGTGCCTATACTATTGTCGGTTAGGGTAGTGTTGTATTCGTCACCTGCATACCTGTATACTTGTGAGGTTGGTAGATAAAACCAAGGGTAATCAGATTTAGTGGTTATCTCTACGACCGGAAGACGGACAATCTTTATCTATCAATCCTTTATTCTTTACACCTCTCTTCCTTCCTCTCTCTGACCTTTATTCTGCTCCTTCTCTCTCTCATCTCTCATCTTCGTGCTATCACACAAGGATAGTAACATTTCTTGCCAGGAGTACAAGGACAGTAACATTTCTTGCCAGGAGTACAAGGACAGTAACATTTCTTGCCAGGAGTACAAGGACAGTAACATTTCTTGCCAGGAGTACAAGGACATTAACATTTCTTGCCAGGAGTACAAGAACAGTAACATTTCTTGCCAGGAGCACAAGAACAGTAACATTTCTTGCCAGGAGTACAAGGATAGTCACATTTCTTGCCAGGAATACAAGGACAGTAACATTTCTTGCCAGGAGCACAAGGACAGTAACATTTCTTGCCAGGAGTACAAAGGCAGTAACATTTCTTGCCAGGAGTACAAGGACAGTAACATTTCTTGCCAGGAGTATAAGGACAGTAACATTTCTTGCCAGGAGTACAAGGACAGTAAAATTTTTGGCCAGGAGTACAAGGACAGTAACATTTCTTGCCAGGAGTACAAAGGCAGTAACATTTCTTGCCAGGAGTACAAGGACAGTAACATTTCTTGCCAGGAGTATAAGGACAGTAACATTTCTTGCCAGGAGTACAAGGACAGTAAAATTTTTGGCCAGGAGTACAAGGACAGTAACATTTCTTGCCAGGAGTACAAGGACAGTAACATTTCTTGCCACGAGTACAAGGACAGTAACATTTCTTGCCAGGAGTACAAGGACAGTAAAATTTCTTGCCAGGAGTATAAGGGCAGTAACATTTCTTGCTAGGAGTACAAGGACAGTAACATTTTGGCCAGGAGTACGAGAACAGTAACACTTCTTGCCAGGAGTACAAGGACAGTAAAATTTCTTGCCAGGAGTACAAGGACAGTAACATTTCTTGCCAGGAGTACAAGGACAGTAACATTTCTTGCCAGGAGTACAAGGACAGTAACATTTCTTGCCAGGAGTACAAGGACAGTGGTACGAAGCTGTAGTAAAGGGGTCTCGAACGCAATCCGCAATGTCGCATATCGCGTTCGAAACCCAGCTGCGGGAAATCTGGAAACAAACCGCCTTGCGCTAGTTTTTATAAAATGATATGAGTGCCAGTCGTTTAAAAAAGCAATGGCAAACTACTGAAGTAACCTACCCAAGAAATTAAAGAGTCCAAAAAGTGCTGGCGTTGACTGCCGCGTCCAGTAAAGGATATGTAACTAACTTACTGTGGAAGGATGTGGAGTGGGGGGGGGGGAACTTAATCACAACTAGAGTAGAACGGTGGTTCTCAACCTTTTTTGGCCCATGCACCCCTTCACCATATGCTCAGAATGTCATTCCACCCCCCCCCCCCTTTTTTCGTATTTCGTCCCTATAACCCCCCCCCCCCCCTCTCTCTCTCTCCACTGCCCCTATACAGTATACGTAAAAATGGAAGTTAAATTTAATAACACATACTAGCACAAGTCTAGACGTCCATATAAAATGTGATTTGCGGGTCTACTTACTTTATAAAACGAATTTCAGAAGGACGAGAAGTACAAAACCGTAAAGTATGGAGGGAAAAACAATATCAAGTAGTCACTTCTTGTATTAACACGATCTTGAAATAATCTTAACTCCCCCCTGAAAACTCTAAAATCCCCCCACCCCCACCCCACCCCACCCACCCCACCCCACCGGCTGAGAACCACTGGGCTAGAACAATAAGGTGTCTCTAGGCGTTTTAATTATCTGTACTACCTGGCTGAAGTAACGGGAGTATCACAACCTCCTCCCCCTCCTCCGCCCCCGCCCACTCCTCCCCCACACACACAGACCCTTTTACAACTACCGATAGCAGAAGTTAAACAGCCGGACGTGACTCGTGTTGTACTCTGACAGCTCGCTAGAGATTATTTGTAAACACGAGGCTGTAACGAGGGAAAGAATAATGTCAGATAACGCGGGGGCAGTGAGAAAAGATAAGGGCCAGAGAGAAAATTAATGTTATGTTTTGTACGACGGGATCTCTTTCAAAGCTGTAATAGCAACTTTATTGCTGTAACGGACCAACAAACATGCGTTTGTGACTCCTTTATGCGTGGGTATTTTCGCTTTATTGTTTATTCTGGGAAACTGCAGTTTTCTGTCGATATGGAGCCGTTGTGGTATGGTGATTAGTGCGGTTGGCTGTCAAGATAGTGAGCCGGGTTCAATTCTCGGCAGAGGCAGGATTACTTGTCTGATGAGAAAGGGTCTGGGATCGACACAGCCACATGTAAAAGGTAAGTGAAACAGGTCAAGGACAATTTTACACCCTCTGGGGTGTACTGGGTATATGGTGCTGTTTCAATATGTTGACTTCTCGTCCTTGGGTTGGGGACGTAAATTACAAGTACCTCAGGCGTCGGAGTGGGTTCACCTGACGGCGAGAGACACGGATAAAGGCGAAAGCTAATCCACAAGCAAACATCAGTGCAGTGCACTAGAAGTAGTATTTCTTCGCACATCAACATTTGCTGATGGTAGGCATTGTTGTAATAATACACGGTGTATCCAACCACAGACGTGTCCAGTCTACAACGACACAGATGTGTGACACGCACACACACACACACACACACACACAACACACACACACACACACACACACACACACACACACACACACATATATATATATATAGTTGAGGGCTCATGTGGATGTTAGACCTGACTACTGCAGACGCCATTTTCTAGGGGTGTCTAGCTGGTCATGTACACTTGTTTCTGTAGCGAAGGGGCTGTCTTCATTTGGAGTTTGCAGATTCGAATCCCGATCTGTGACTATAGCTTTCAAGTTTTATGTTGTCTAGTGCGTCCTCTAATCCCTACCTCTTTCTCCTACTTCTGTGAGCGTTAAACAATACTATGTGTGTTTATGTATGAAATATATTCTGTCTATATATTCTTGTTGTCTCTCTTTTTGTGTATTTTATTATTCAAAATAATGTAGTCCCTTAGTGAATTTTTTGCTAAAGGCTTGCGAACGCGGTTCGTGAGCCGGGTACCAGGCGTTCGAAGCTTAGCTGCGACCGATTTGTGCAGCATACCGTGTCGCGTTGTGTTATAATGTGCTGGTATGTGAGCCGGTCGTTCAGAAAGCAATGGCAAACTACTGAGCGTAACACTTGCCTAGTACATCAACAGCAGCTGAAAAATGCTGGTGTTGACTGCAACGTTCCGTAAGGGATACGCTACAAAATTTGTGTTAGTGAATTTAAAGGCAGAAACCTCAAGCAATATATTGCACGATTTCCTGCCTGACAAATGTCGCTGCATCTCGTCATCTGCATACTGCAGTGTTATCTATATCTATAAAACAGAGTGTATGTTTGTGGGTTTGTGGGTATTGGATGCGTTCGATAACGGTACATCCGATTGAGATGAAATTTTCTACACGTCTTCCTTTCATTCATTTGCAACCGACTATAATAATTTCTTTATGTAAAATCTTCTACTTATTTAATAACATTTACTTTTCCATTTTCATTATATAATTTCTATATAGCAGGGGGACTTCACTCTAGAAAAGTTATTTCAAGGGGCATAACTTTTAATAACATTTCTATATACTTTATAGTCATATTGTTGGACTTACTTGCACTATTGTTAAACTCTTTGTCTATAGTTATTTTCTGGCATATGAGTTATAATAAATAATGATATAATCTTTAAGGAATTTTCAAAGTTTTCATAAAAATAATGCATAATGCATAACATTGTAACCCATCTTTTTCTACAGTTTTCATTGAATGGTGTGTGGAAGGACATTCTTTTAAGTTACTGTGCGCCAGGAGCTGGGCGAAACCACGCCGGGTCAGATAGATAGACAGATAGTCGGGAACGGAAGCTTATTTGACTACTTATATGAATTAAATGACATGCTCCCCACCAGGGACTGGGTGAAGCCGGGCCGGGTCAGACAGACAGATAGACAGACAGACAGTCGGGAACGGGAGAGCTTATATGACTACGTATATGAATTAAATTAGATGCTCCCCACCAGGGACTGGGTGAAGCCGGGCCCGGTCAGATAGACAGACAGACAGTCGGGAACGGGAGAGCTTATATGACTACTTATATGAATTAAATTAGATGCTCCCCACCAGGGACTGGGTGAAGCCGGGCCGGGTCAGACAGACAGATAGACAGACAGACAGTCGGGAACGGGAGAGCTTATATGACTACGTATATGAATTAAATTAGATGCTCCCCACCAGGGACTGGGTGAAGCCGGACCGGGACAGACAGACAAACAGATAGTCGGGAACGGGAGAGCTTATATGACTACGTATATGAATTAAATTAGATGCTCCCCACCAGGGACTGGGTG
>JACEFZ010004322.1:0-5000 GCA_014155875.1 Cepaea nemoralis | reverse complement strand
GAAGAAGAAGAAGAATATAAAAAAGGAACACGCCCAAACACACAACTAAAGATACAACAGGTCACACACACACACACACACACACACACACACACACACACACACACACACACACACACACACACACACACACACGTAGTCGTGCAATGATTAAGTCGATGCCACTTGACCCGCCAGTTGACAGCACACGAAGCACCAGCCGGCACAGTCACAAGGCCTACCATTTGCCAACGATTTATGCCTCAGCAACAATGTATAAATATTGCCAGGAACATTCCACTTTCCCAATGCAGCGCTCGACTTCTATAAGCTATTGTGTAGATGCGAAGTGTAATGCCATGTTTTCTCGTTTAAACAGTACACATTATAAATAGATGATTGTAGCAGCGACATGTGTGTGTATGAATGTCTGCAGGTATTAGTATTACGGGTAGTGGCGTTTGTGGTTCTATTACATATTAGGGTCTTGATTTTCAATATGACAGGTGTTAGCCAGTCATTGATCTTGTGTTTGTAGGTAAGTTTTTTTTATATTGTTGTTGACGTTGCTGTTGTTATTGTTGTGGGGTTTTTGTATTTTCTTCTTGTTCTTGGTTTTGTTCTTATCCTTCTTGTTTTTATTATTCTTTTTGTTTTTGTTCTTATTCTTGTCATTGTTCTTCTTGTGTTTGTTCTTATTCGTGTTCTTATTCCAGCCCTTGTTCTACTTATTTTTGTTCTTATTCTTATCCTTATTATTGTTTTGTTTAATACTTGTTCTTATTCTTGCTTTGTTTAGTTATTGTTCTTATATTTCTTTTTCTTGTCCATGTTCTTCTTGTTCTTATTCTTCGTTTTCTTGTTCTTATTTTTCCTATTCCTGTTCTTGTTCTTGGTATTATTCTTGTTCTTATTCTGCCTGTTCTGGTTATTTTTGCACTTATTCTTTTCCGTCTTATTCTTGTTCTTCTTGTTCTTCTCGCTCTTCTTCTTGATTTTCATGTTCTTGGTATTCTTCTACTTCATCTTCTTGCGCCCCTTCTCCTCATTCTATCCATTTCCTTCTTCGTGTTTTCCAGCTGCCCAATTTGTGTAAATTAATATTCTGACATTCCATGTGCTGTTTTTAAAGCTATTGTAACATTATTTTTCATACAGTATCATATTTACGATTCGTAGCACATGTATAAACCCGTCCTCCCCCACTCCCCACATCGGATAAGTGTACTCCAGTGGGACTTCTATTATCATCATTAACCACAACAAGTATGATATCTTAACACATGGGTAGCCTCCATGGAACCTGTAACAAAAAACGAATGAATATCCAATACTATTAGGATTCTCGACGAAAGTAAAGACACACCGATATCAGCTTGCGAACGATTTGACCATCTTCTTTATCATCATCTCATTTCATCTCATCCAATTTCATCTCATCTCAGCTTGTTCTTCTTGAACCTTGCGGTGTCCAGTGAAGTATAAACAGCGGAAGAGTGTCCGTTTATGGGCTTCATGTATCGAGATTCACATGGATTTTGTTATTCCCTCTGTTCGTCGTTTACACGAGTCAAGTAGGGACATCATAACATTCGGTATATTCCCGCACATAATCAACCAACCCACAGAACAACCACCCAGCCACCAACACATCTACCAAACAAACAACCACTCACAAATCAATCAATCAATCAATCAATCAATCAATCAATCAATCAATCAATCAATCAATCAACCAACAAACAAACCAATCAGTCAACCAACCAACCAAGCAACCAATCAATCAATTTACCAATCAATCAGTCTACCAATCAATCGATTAACCAACCAACCAACCAATCAATCAACCAATCAAATAATCAATCATCAAATCAACCCACCAATCAATAAACAAACCAATCAGTCAACCAGTCAACCAATCAATCAATCAACCAATCAACCAACCAAACAGTCAACCAACCAACCAACCAACCAACCAACCAACCAACCAATCAACAAACCAATCAATGGACCATTTAATCAACCAGCAAGCAAAAGAGTACCAAACACAGACAGAAAAACCAGTGAGCAAGTCCCACAAGAAGCTAATGAAAACCATAAACTTATTAGAAAAATTAGACGTAAACAGTCAAACCGTTTTGGATACATTATGAGAAGAGATAAACTTGAGAAGTTGGTGACAGCAAGCAAGACTGAGGGGAAAAGAAAAAAATGGAAAATCAGATGTTAATATATTCATGGTATAATCGAGTCAAAAACACAGATGATATATTCATGGTATAATCGAGTCAAAAACACAGATGATATAATCATGGTATAATCGAGTCAAAAACACAGATCTAATCCACGACTCTGGTAAGAGTGTGGAATGGCGAAACATGACAGCCCACGCTTATCGGCGTGGCACATGATGAAGATGATGATTGTTAAAAGGTATATAATTCGCACCCATATATTGCCGTAGGAATGAAGCATATCTTCAACAATTTACATTCCAATCATTCAAAACAGACATTTTCAGAAAACGGTAATGCGTATCTGCAGTTCATAAATGCATAATTCACCCTAGACTGCACGAGGGCCTGTGTGGTTTGACTATATAATACCGTTCATTTAATGCGCCTTCATTGTCCAATTAGGGATGAGGCGCCCAGCGTCACTAGTTATCTGGCGCCCGTGTATTTAGTCGTAGTTTATTATTTCCAGGCCGCGAGGATGTGGGCGTTGAATAGGATGTTGTGAATACAGTGGAGCTGAGATGAGCTGAGTTGAGGTCAGCTGCGTTGTGTTGAGTTGAGGTCAGTTGAGTTGAGTTAAGCTGAGTTAAACTGAGGTGAGCCGAGTTGAGCTGTGTTGAGTTGAATTGAGTTGAGTTGAGCTAATTTTAGTTGAGTTGAGCTGGGCTTAATTGAGGTAAGTTAAACTGAGTTAAGAACCTACATCACAGCACTCAGGATATCCCCAAACATGCCCTGTCCCCATCTTCAGCATGAATATTGTCGATGGAGAAGACATCAATGCCGAGGCTTGCCGAGCTGCTGATGTTACACGATCAACATAAGGTGCGACGAGGACGAGCTAACAAAGAGGTCCCCAAGTCAACACAAGGTTCGACGAGCTAACCCAGAGGTCCCCAAGTCAACATAAGGTGGGACGTGGTCGAGCTAACCCAGAGGTCCCCAAATCAATACAAGGTGGGACGAGCTAACCCAGAGGTCCCCAAGTCAACACAAGGTGGGACGAGCTAACCCAGAGGTCCCCAAGTCAACACACGGTGGGACGAGCTAACCCAGAGGTCCCCAAGTCAACACAAGGTTGGACGAGCTAACCCAGAGGTCCCCAAGTCAACACAACATGGGACGAGCTAACCCAGAGGTCCCCAAATCAACACAAGGTGAGACGGGCTAACATAGAGGACTCTAAGTCACCATAAATTGGGACGAGCTAACACAGAGTTCCCCAAATCAACACAAGGTAGGACGAGGTAACTCATAGGACCCCAAGTCAACCCAGCCTGAAATAGGTCCCAGGAGATGGCTTTGGTAGTAAAGTCCCCCAGTGTGACACTGACCACATCAAGTGCCGATTGTTCTATAACAATATGGGTTGAGCACAATATGCCTAATGCGACTTAGGACTTGTATAGTGGTCCGTTCCATGTTATTATGCCATACGAATAACATAGGAGAGTGTCGCGATATTGGAATGGCTAGCAGATTTGCTTGCCGTCGTCTAGGGCTGGGATTCCCCTCCAGGCGTGGACATTGTAAAATTAACATAGGTTCCCAGGACGTACCAGTATAAGATAGGTGCCAGAAAATCCTCTGGGAACTAAAGGAGGCCGGCGCGAGATTAGCCACATGACGCATCCAAGGTTTAGTTTAGTTTAGTCGACGGGTCAACATCACGACACATGGGTGTAAACCTTAAGTGCTCCGTTCTACTCCTAGCTCAAGCCGGAGTCCGGAGAATCTAAGCTCAGTGCACAAACTCCGTAGCACCGGCGAGGATCCTGAAATACTTTGGGTAGATGTTTAACTCGAAATTTCGCTTGGGCAGCGCCGTTAGGCTACTCTTTTTCGATTTCCAACTGCCAGGGAATTTTTTACGTGCGCAACAATACACACGGGCGTCCGATCTCACTACCCAGAGACAAGGGGAAATGTTGTTACTAGAAATCCAAGTGAAAAAAAATCCCGGCCCTCACCGGAGCTTGAACCCGGGACCTCCAACACTCGAGACGGACATCATACCTCAAGACCACTCGGCCCCATCCTAGGAACGATTGTTCTATAAAGATCTAGCAACATGTGTGTAGTACATCTCGTGACCTGGACAATGTGTCATGGAGAAATTGGTCGTACGTGGGAATATACGAGACACAAGAGAGGTAAGGAAAACAGAGCAATACATATGTGACATCATAAAGTGTTTGCGCTGCAGGGTTTCGTCCAGCGCGTGGCTCAGTATATTCGAGTTTGACCATAATTTTTTCTTGTGTGCTTTCGCTAGCCTTTCTCTACTTCTTGTTCTCTCACACACTCACGATACTTTTCTCAATCACATTCTCTCTCTCACTCACTCTCACACACTCTCTGACTCTATCTCACACACTCTCTGACTCTATCTCACACACTCTCTGACTCTATCTCACACACTCTCTGACTCTATCTCACACACTCTCTGACTCTATCTCACACACTCTCTGACTCTATCTCACACACTCTCTGACTCTATCTCACACACTCTCTGACTCTATCTCACTTACTCTCTGACTCTATCTCACACACTCTCTGACTCTATCTCACTTACTCTCTGACTCTATCTCACACACTCTCTGACTCTATCTCACTTACTCTCTGACTCTATCTCACACACTCTCTGACTCTATCTCACACACTCTCTGACTCTATCTCACTTACTCTCTGACTCACTCTCACTCACTCTCTGACTCTATCTCACACACTCTCTGACTCATCCAACCCCTTTATCACGCACAACTCTTGATTATTCCCAATTCT
>JACEFZ010004320.1:0-10810 GCA_014155875.1 Cepaea nemoralis | reverse complement strand
TTATTTCGGGGCTTCCCAAAACACAATTTTGACCCAAAATGGGGCTTCGTCACTGAAATCACAATAGCAGTACGGGGAACCTGTTGTTGATATTCCCCACACAAATCATTATTCAAACAACATAAAACAAAATGGCATGATGTGTACATTTGATAAATAAAAATACTTTTTTGTTCACTTATTCTAATTTAGTTTTATTAAAGTTACAAATGTTTCAGATCATTTTGCCTCACCCTGTATATATATATATATATATATATATATATATATATATATATATATATATATATATATATATATATATATATATATATATATATATATATATATACACACACACACACACACACACAGGTAGTCGTCGACTTACGACCACGATCGGTTCCGACAGACCGGTCGTAACACGATTTGGTCATAAGTTGAGTACGCTATGTGTAACAGTAATGTGAAGTGATGTTATAAAAATATTTAAGTTAAATTATATCATAAATTTCTTTTATTATTGTTATAAATCATAATTTTCGATGTTCATTTTGTGCCATTGGTATCATCTCTACACCATTTTGTTTCTTATTTTTACATCGTCAGGTATAAGACAAACACTGCATTAACTGTACATGTGCAACTGGTTTAATATTTGCAAAACATACAGAATACAGGTGTAGAATATACTATAGGAAACATTATTATTACATGGTCTACCATCTCTAGTTCGGCGTCGTCAATAAAGATTGATGGTACCCCATGTGCACCTTGTGACATAATCTGTGTCTTCTTTTTGCTAATTGTTAAACCAAATTCTGAACAAGCATTGGAGAATGCAGATAGTAGACATTGTAATTCTTCCTCAGAGTGGGTCGTAACTGCAGCATCATCTGCAAAAATCAGGTTATCCATCTAAGTCTACGAAGACTGAAGCATGGAATAAACCGTCACACAACCTGATCTTTGCAGACAACGCCGTTCGACTGATAATTGAGGCAGAAATAAATCTTTAAATATTGAGCACAACCCACTACTGGCAACGCTGATCGCACTCTGGTATGAACCTAAGGCCTATCCACGCAAATGTGGAAGCACTAGACTCGAGTTAATAATATGGCTAGTGATTGTGGTCGTAAAGTCGAATGGTCGTAAGTTGCATAGGTCGTAAGTCGACGACTAGCTGTATATGGTTTATTCGTTAGAACGCCGGTCTTCCTGTTCAGGGTGTTAGCAGCTTTCTCCGTAACCCCGAATACTCTCGTGGTTGACGTGAGCGCACGAGAATTAGAAGTGGTTCGAGTCGCGCCAGTGACTTATGAGAGTATGGAGCCGGTCGCTCAGAAAGTCGTGTCGTGCTGACGGGTGTAATCTAGCCTACGAATGAACATACAGCTGAAAGATGCTGATGTTGACTGTTATATCCTGAAACAGGATGGAAACGCGGAAAAAAAATTCGTTGGAACATACCATATCTCTTATCAGCTAATAAAATTATCGGCAACAATTGACACATGAAATATTTATGCATTTTGATGTTCTACATTGATGTTTTGGTACTTAGTTTGTTGATATCGTTCATATCTTCAACTAACACTCAAATTGATAAAACATATATCCGCTTACAGGGCAAAAGCGTAAGCTTATAAGGCCACTAACTATATTGAGTATGTATTCCATAGCCTCAAATAAATATATCCACTGTTACAATTCCAATTAGTGTTCGGTGACAAATAATAGCGATCTTCTCATAGAAGCAATACCTGAACAAAATTAATTCACAGCAACAACGAGGTTTGTTTGAGTCAAAGTTGTAAGTTATTGTATAAATGAGCTCTATATTTGTTCGTCTGTTAGTTAGTTAGTCTTTTTTCCTCTTGAGCCCAAAGCGGCGCATAGGGCAGAAGCTAATCTATAGCTTGCTAAAAAACAGGCTTTTCTTCTACCATGTATATGTTCTACGAAAGCATCACTCAGCTACGAACACATTATTTGCTAATACACTATCATAGATACAGGAACCATATGACAGCAGACAGTGCTACATGCTTTCTGTTAGCGCCGAATGTTGGGTGGCGCTTACCAAACCCGACATCCCACATTGTACCAACGACTTCGGGCGAGAAATGCAACCTAAAGACAACTTGTCATGGCAGGGCAGACATGGACCTAAGCCTAAGGTAGGCAGCTGGTCTAGGATCGAGGCTCCGACAGGCGGACAGTTAGAGCATTGCTTTGCTGATGCAGCGACGTCTGCAACTACATTACATACATTAGTGTTACCTTTCCTCTTGAGTGAACTAGGCAGGCAGAGAGAGGGATCATGCTGCATGGGCAACACATGATCTCTACAATTCAGCCCAGGCTTTGTGCTATGGTGAAGTGTAACTCCATCCACGGTCTTAACCGGTCTCGGAATCAAAGCGAGAGGTAGCAGTTACGGGTTATAGGTCCTTGTCAACTGGCGTAGACATGGGGCTCCACGGGTTGCTTCTGACCGTGGGAGGCACCTACAGCTGTCACTGATCAGCTACCGCCCGCCTCAAGCTGTGACAGCTGCCGACCATTTAGGTGCTGCTCCGCCACAGCCTGCCTGCTACAATGGGTGCTTGGGGCTAGGACAAAATCTGAATCGCATGCTGTAACATCAATGCACCAAGTATTACTAAAATGATACATAGAAACCACTAGTTACGGCTTGCAACATGGAACGTAAGAACAATTTTTCCAGGATTTTCCACTGACCTGACGAATATTGACTGTCATTTCATCATTAAAAAACTGTCATTTACTGCCAATATGGTACCTTGCGGTGTATGGCAGGATGTCTTGAGCCCGAGGAATTAAGGCCGCCTGGCTAGTGCAGTCGCTGCGAACTGTGCAGGTTAGAGTTTTATTTTTACTCACGACAGAAAAACACCTCCACACCTTACCGAGGATTCGAACCCCGTCTCCTGAAGGAGAATCTGAAATTCTAGCCACTCGGCCATACGATATTGACGATGAGAGAAAAACGGTTGTGATTGATGCCGAACTCAATCGTCTTAACATTGATATTGCTGGCAGACACACATATGTGATGTGGTTCCTGAGACAAATGTTGCAAATTCCTTGATCTGCCAGAGTAACTAACAACGACTGCCTGAAACGGGCTAATGAAACTAGAACATTATATACAACAATAAGAAAGAGACAAACATCTTTCTTTGATCATGTGATGAGAAGAGCGGCATTGGAGAACATCGTGGCAACTAGAAAGATCGGGGGGAAGAGAGGCAGAGGCAGACCAAGAGAAATGATGCTGGATGGAATTGTGACGGTGGCATGGAGGAATATCAGCAGCAGAGTTGATCCAGAAAAACAAAGACCGAGATCTGTGGAGAGCCATGAACGCCTACGCCAGCTGGCAGGGCACTTGATGATGATGACACACATATATTGCGCGTATTATTGCGCACGTAAAATATCCCCTGGCAGTTAGAAATCGAAAAAAAGAGTAGACTAACGGCGCTGCCCGGGCAAAATTTCGAGTTACAAATCTACCCTAATATTTAAGAAACCTCGCCGGTGCTACGGAGTTCGTGCACTGAGCTGAGATTCTCCGGACTCAGGCTTGAGTTCGGAGTAGAACGGAGTACTAATGGGTTACACCCGTGTGCCGTCATCTTTATCCGTCGACTAAACTAAACTAAACTAACCACTGCTGGCATACAGGAGACTCGCCTCGCTAAGGAAGGGTCACTAGGGGAAAACTATTACACCTTATTTTTTGGAAAGGTAGAAGGTAGGAAGTAAACAGACAACATGGAGTTGGCATTGCAGTCAACTCGGAATGACTGAAATTCCAGCTAGCGGAAATGTAAAATTATTATCCCTGCGTTTGGCAACCACTTGTGGTCTTGCCACCATTATCACTACATATGCATCGACACTCACTTCCTTTGATGATGTGAAGGATTTAGTCTATGAGGAGTTAGACTCCGTAATCAAGGCAGTTCCAAATTCTGACTACATGAATATTATCGGTGATTTTAATGCTCGTGTGGGCAAGGAATCGAGTTCATGGACATGCTCCTTGGTAAGTACATCAGCCACAAAACTACTGCTTTAGCATTGCAACAGAAACGACCTGTGTATTACAAACTCCTTTTTTCAAAACAAAGGATATACTCCAAATAGTATTATACTCATATATCCATCGCCCGTTTCTTATCAGTGATGATTTCTTTTCAAAACAAAGGAAAATACGGTCACATGGAAACATTCAAGATCTGGCCATTGGCATCCAAAAGACTTCATCATGACACGGAGACAACATGTGAATCAAACATCATTAAATCGAAGTTACTACAGTGCCGATTGTGATACTGATCAATCGTTAGTTGTTGCAAGTGTTAGACTGAGACCAAAGAGAGAAAAGAATCTATATGACTAAATACAACTCTAACCCTATGATTAATATTATTAATGCCAATATTCTTATAAATGCTTTGAGTTCCAACAGCAAACTTGAAGGCACTTTCACGGATACATCAGAAAATAGTACAGCAAGTTAAAAAAAAGGGGGATACACTTAAGGAAACCCTTTATAAAACAGTGGTAGGGGTTTATGGCACATGTGGATCATAAGGGACAGGACTGGTTTGCTGCAAACAGTCAGATACTGCAGCCCTTGATTGATAGAAAGAAGATAGCTCTCTTAATAAACAAGGAAAGAACAACGAGAAACACTCTCAGTGAGCTGAAGCAGGCTAGGAATTGGGGTGCAAAAGGCTGCCAGGCAGTGTGCAAATAACTATTGGGTCAAGTTATGTGACTACATTAAAAATGCAAGTGATAAGGGAAACATCAGAAGTATGTATGAAAGGATAAAGAAGGCTGGCGACCAATGATTAAAAGAAGTGCACCACTGAAACTTTTTGACTGAAGAAATCATCACTGATAAGAAAGAGGAGAGGATAGATGAGTAGAATACTATTTGGAGCTTTACTCAAGTGAGACCAAACTAGCGGATGATGCCCTCAATCCCTTAGAGGCCCTGCCAACTCTTGACCACCAGGACACACTCCCACATAACAGAAGTTAACCGTTCTATTAATGAACATGCAACTGGCAAGGCCCCAGGTAAAGATGCGATTCCAAAAGAAGTTGTCAGGAATGGGCAAGACACACTCACGCTACAGTTCCACCAGCGAACAGAGATATGTTGGTGCTAAGGATCAGACGCACAGGATGTCAAAGATTCAAGCATCATTACACTGTACAAGAACAAGTGGGATCGGAGTGACTGTAACAACTATAGGGATATCTCACGTCTGTGTATTGTTGGGGAAGTATTTACCAGTATTGTTCTGCGCAGACTTCAAGTCCTGGGAGATCAAATCAACCCCGAATTACACTGTGGCTTTCGATGGAACCTGTCTAGCATTGATATGTTATTCTCATTGCGACAAATGCACGAACATATCTTGAATAGAATCATCCAATGTTTTTGTTGTTGTTGCCTTCATCAACCTCACCAAGAAATTTGATTTGGTCAGTCGTGAAGATCTGTTCAAATTAGTTAGTTAGTTAGTCGACAGATCATCCTCATTGCACATCGAACCATTCAGTCCATAAGTGCCCGGGTCCCTTCCTTAGCCATACCTGCGAGCTTGTCAGCCCGCTCATTTCCTTGTACTCCCGCATGCCCTGGCACGAAGATGAAAGTAATCTTTGCCAGCAGAGACCGCCCCAGAGACAGCAACCACTCTCTTCGGATCCACCCCGTCTCTATCCTCTTGAGCATCTGTTGAGGATCTGTTCAAGACACTAAGGAAGATTGGCTGCCCAGCAACTATTCTGTCCATTGTGGAATCGTTCCACACAGACAGGAAGGGTATAACCAATTCGGATGGTGCAACATCAGAAGAGTTTGAAATCAAGAGTGGAGCTAAGCAAGGTTGTGTACTAGCTCCCACCCTCTTTTGAATATACATTTTACTTCTACTGAAGTATGGCTTTCGTGATCAGGATGGTGGTATATACATTTACTTAGGCTCAAATGGCGGACTCTACAACACTCAGAGATTGAAGGCCAAGACCAAAATTAGGAGGGTACTGATCAGAGAGTTGCTTTTTGCAGTTAATCTGCAATTATAACCCACTTTGAGGAAGAATTACGTCTACAATCTACATTCTCCAATGCTTGTTCTAAATTTGGTTTAACAATTAGCAAAAGGAAAACACAGATTATGTCATAAGGTGCACACGGTGTACCATCAATCTTTATTGACGACGCTGAACTGGAAATAATAGAACAGTTTACATATGTGGGATCAGAGTTAAATAGCAAATTATCCCTAGATCATGAAATCAACATCAGGATTTGTAATGCAGCAGCAACACTGAACAGGTTAACACAAAGAGTCTGAAAGAACAAGAAGTTACTGCCAAAACAAAAGTCCCTGTCTGTCAAGCCTGTGTGCTTAGTACTCTTCTTTATGACAACGAAGCCTGTGTAACTTACTCACATCAAAAGAAACGCTTAAACAGCTTTCATATGCAGTGTCTGCGAAGTATACTTGGTAATAAGTGACAAGACAAAATAACAAATAGTCAAGTATTGGAAAGATCAGGAGTAATGTATCTCGGGCTCCAGGATGACCGTTTTTGAGGTGGAAATCGATATTCCACCTCAAAGGGCGATAACTCTTCGGTGTTTTATTTTTCTTTCAAAAATGTAGGCGTGTTCTAGTGACTCATCAGAGTGGGTGTGGTCAAGTGACCCCTTAAATTGTAGATACGTGTAGTGTAAAACATTAAAATAACAAACAAACGATTCAAGTAAGGTATATAATAATTTTAATAAATCATGTATAGCAAAGTTATAAATTTTGTTTTCTTGGCGGGGAAGTGTGGGAACTTCTGGAAGGTAGTACCGGGAAGTTATACGTCGACGACGTGTGGGAAAATCTCGGGCGGGTGTGACGGTGGTCGGTTCATAAAATACGTGGAGGGGTGCATACGGAAAAGTCATTAAGTAACGGGTTGTAAAAACGTGAGTGGTATGATTATTTTGAACTGTTAACACATTGGCGGTGTATATTAGTAGGAATAGAAGGAATAGTTGCGGTGGTGACAGTAGTAATAATGGGTATGGCTTAGTGAAATTAGTTGATAAGGGGTGGTTATTAGTGCTATGTAGAGGGTCGTAGTGCCTAATTCACTATTATCACACGATGTTACAAATGAAACCTTAAAAAGTAAAGTAGTCGGTTGTAATGGATATGGTGTAGTGTCATTCGGTGGTAAGGGGTGGGTACCAGGTATTAGTGGTCAAGAGATGGTCAAGTAAGGGTCAAGTGGTCGAGTATTCACTTAAATTGTAGGTGAAAGGACGTGTAGTGATATGATGATGATCAAGAGATGGTCAAGAGGTGGTCAAGTAGTGTTCAAGTAATGGTCGAGTCGACCACTTAAATTGCACAGGAGAGTACGTGTAGTGAAATGTGGTGGATAAAGTGATCGACGAGGTGGTCAAGTAGTGGTCAAGTACTGGTCAAGTACTGGTCGAGTGGTAGAGTGACCACTTAAATTGTCGAGGAAAGTATTGTAGTGATATAGTGATGATTAAAGTGAGTAATAAAGTGGTCAAGTAGTGGTCAAGTAGTGGTAAAGGTGAGATCATGTGGTCGAGCGACCACTTAAATTGTACAGGGGAGTACGTGTAGTGACATGTGGTGGATAAAGTGAGCAACGAGGTGGTCGAGTAGTGGTCAAGTACTGGTCAAGTGGTAGAGTGACCACTTAAATTGTCGAGGAAAGTATTGTAGTGATATGGTTATGGTTAAAGTGAGTAATAATATGGTCAAGTAGTGGTCAAGTTGTGGTTAATTGGTCGAGTAACCACTTAAATTGTAGAGGAAAGTACGTGTAGTGACATGGTGATGATCAAGAGGTGGTCAAGTAGTGGTCAAGTAGTGGTCAAGAGGTCGAGAAACCACTTACATTATAGGGGAAAGTACTGGGTGAAACGGTAGTGGATAAAATGGTAGATGACGTGGTCAACTTGTGGTCAGGTAGGGGTAAAGTAGTGGTCAAGTGATCGAGTGACCACTTAAATTGTAGAGGAAAGTACTATAGTGAAATGGTGATGATCAAGAGGTGTTCAACTAGTGGTCAAGGGGTCGAGTGACCACTTAAATTGTAGACGAAAGTACTGTAGTGACATGGTGGTGGGTTGCTGGTGGTTGGTGGTCGTTAATTGAAGCTGTGTCATCGGGCTGTGTGATGGTGTAAACCAATCATATGATCACATGTCTAAGGGATACAGCCAGACCAAGTGCTCACTGGCTAAAACCAGTCATAGACAGCAGTGCTTCCTGTCAGATGCATAACGGATACAACCAGACCACGTGCTCACTGATTAAAGCTGGTAAAAGATGGCGGCGCATCCGAGCACACGTGGTTAAATGGCTACAACCTGACTCCGTGCTCACTGGCTAAAGACAGTTAAGGAAGCGGTGTGGAGGATGTGTGTGAGTGTGGGGATATGTGTGGGTGGGATGTGTGGGTGGGGGAATGTGGGTAGGGGTATGCGTTTGGATGGGTTGAGGTGTGTGGGTGTTGGTGGGTGTCGTGTCCTCCTTTAAAGTGTCGTCCCTGGAGTGAGGAGATCCGACACCCACATTATAATATTATTTTTTTCCCCCTCAATATTCTGGAGAATCCACCAGCTTCCGTCCAACACACTCCATCAGCCTATGGACACCTTTTCCTATCACTCTCACACTGTCGTACTATGCCCCCTTCTCATACTTCCCCAACGCAACATACTCAACAACTCTTGCTTCTAGAAATTAATAAAGATTAATTTATTAAAATAAAAGTGTAACGTGTATGAGACGTGTATGCGAAGAAAATGTGTGACGTGTTCTATAAAGTGTGTAGACTCTGTCTCTCAGACATCAACTCAGTCAGCTGATCACAGCAAAGATAGACCACAGCACGTTACGTCAGAACAAGTACGTCTCACCCGTTGCCGGAACCATCTTGCCGGATAATGCTTTGCCTCTGTAGACCTCTGGTAATCCAATTTCATGAACATCCGAAATAGACACCGGTGGTATTAAGAGTTAATCAGGGACCGGTTGCACTCTACACAATGTCCGTTCCTAATGTTCCTAAACAAACTGCACAAGTCTTTTGTAGTGTGTACGCAGTTAGTTAGTTAGTTAGTTAGTTAGTTAACAGATCATCCTCGTTGCACATCGAACCATTCAGTCCATAAGTGCTAATTACTAATGTTAATTGTTACTGTACTAACACTAGGTAACTATTAGACCCAATGTCTTCAGCCCGCCACCACTGTCTGATGATGTGTGGTGCATCAGTACGCATCACTCACTTTGGTGAATCAACCTGCTTTTAGCTTTCAGTTACGTTCTGTCTGCACTTTATTGATGGTTGAACGGGTGTTCTTCCGAATGGGTTTTTTAATTCTTTCCCAAAACTTGTAGAATTTCCTTGGATCTGGTAGGGAACCTAGGATAGAAACAACACATCTGGTGATAGTACTAGTCACTGATCCCTTCGGCTGAGTGTAAGCCTATCACCTTGCTTAATGATCTTTAGCTAACTAGACTTAGTCATAGAGCAGATTAGCTACCCACCTAGAGTCGAATCAGGCTATGACAAAGAAAAAATATCAGCAAACAGAATGCGGAACCCCGCCCACCAGGGACACCTACGGGAAGATCCCAATTACCCCTCATTACTCAACTAGTAAAGCTTATCAACACTTCACTAATCTATTCTAGCTAACAGAGCCAAGTATCACTTCACTACTCTAGCTAGTTTCCACTAACAGTGCTAATCATCACACTATAGTTTAACAAGGCTACTGCCTAAAGTAATTATAACGAATATATTATAATAAGTTATACCTTAAATGGCACTACTGCAGTCCTATAAATCATATCTACATCTGCCATATAGGCACGTGTAAAATTAAGTCACTAATTAACACACGGTAGATATTATTTCCACTAAGCACTGCAGTGCCCTGCACTCTGTCTAGAGCATTATTCAAGTCCACCCTAGTTGATCTCAACTCGAGTTTATATGGCAAACTACCAAAGTTGTCCACGTGACGTTATCCTTTACTCCCCCACACAGGTGGCACAGTGGCAAATCATCCCCTGTCAAGAACCACCTTCCTGGCTCAAATCCTGCCAAAGCTGTCAGCAACTGCCCAGGCTCTCAAAACAAGCCAGCTAGTTTCTGCAAACTCCCAACCAAGAGTTCCGACACCAAGCTGCCAATCATCTTGATGTTCCGGAAACCAAGAATTGACAGATGCACTGTTTTCCGTACTAGGTACTTCCGTTTTACATCTGCCCCTGTGATCTCACGGCTTCCATCTGCATTCAAATGTTGACAAACTTGTCACTCTTCTGTTCCGTGGTGACAATATATGTGATTCCAACTGTTAATGAACTGCCAACTCGGTGTATCCACTCATTCTCACTCACCACCAAATGTGTATATGGGCTGACACGATGTAACCTGTACAGCTGTGTTTACTCTGTTAGTACAAATAGATGTCGCTGGTCGATCGTCCGCTTAATCCGAAAATCCTCTGTAATAATCAACCGGATAAACACACAGTTTCATTTTGTGACATAGGCCCCCTCCTAAGAGAGTAGTCTATCTCACTCTTCTCCACCGTGAGTTTAATCCAGATGATTCATTCTTCTTCTTCAGGAGCTGGGTGTCTTGACAAGAAATCCGCTCCAACATTTTCCTTCCCAGGAATGTACTCTACTGTGTAATTACTGTAACTGGG
>JACEFZ010004319.1:307500-577392 GCA_014155875.1 Cepaea nemoralis | reverse complement strand
TAAGGTGGATCCAAAATCCGTCCAAAGAAGCTCAAAGAGCGGTGATTCAGTTCCTTTCATTTGAAGGATGTCGACCGGTGGACATTCATCGAAGAATGCAGGCAGCGTAGGGTAACAAATGTGTGTCGGCAACAACAGTGACAGACTGGGCACGAATGTTTCGGAAAGGACGTCAGTTCACGACAGATCTTCGACGGCCTGGTCAAGCGCATATTGTTGCAACAGAAAAAAAAAAAACGCCAAAATTTAAGCAGCAGTACAGATGAATCGTTGTCGAAGCATACGCTCGCTAGCGAAAGAATTTGATGTGTCAATTGGGACAGTTCAAAAGGTCGTTCGTAAGAAACTGGAATATCGGAAGGTGTGTTCACAGTGAGTACCACGGATGTTGACCGACTACCACTTGCTGCGTGACAGAGTGGGGGGTGATGAATTTCTCTTCCGCATAGTGGCAGGTGATGAATCATGATGTCTCCACTTTCAGCTGAGCAGCAAAAGAGAGAGCATGCAATGGAAGCATGCTGGATCACCAAAAGTCAGATATTCAAGTTTCAGGTTTCCACTGGTAAGGTTATGCTGAGCGCATTTTTTACCATGAAGGGCTATTGTTGGCCGACTTTAAAGAAACTGGTGTCAACATCAACTCTACCCACTACTTGCAAACACTAGACAAGCTGCAGACAGCCATCAAGAATAAACGACCGGCATGCTTTCTCGCGGTGTGATTTTGTTGCACGATAATGCTCGTCCGCATGTCGCAAAGATTGTGCAGGAAGCATTAGCTTGGCAGAAGTGGGACATTCTGCAATATCCAGCCTATAGTCCTGATTTGTCACCATGTGATTTTCATTTGTTCGGACCTCTAAAAAAGCTCTCAAGGGGCAACGATTCACACAGATGCAGACGTAATGAACGCGGTAACACTTGGTTCAGTGAGCAACCACAATCCTTGTTTGCGGACGGCATTCCTGCCTACCTAAGCAATGGGATGCTTGCCTGACTGCCTACGGTCGACTTCTTCTGACCAACCCATGGTCCATAATTCATTCAAAATGAATACTTTGGTTAATTCTACCACATCTGTATGTTTCTTTCATGCTTTTGTAATAAAGCCATTGGAACGGTTTTCAAATGAACTCCCCTAATATGCACTATCTTTCTGGCGACCTTACTAAGCATCATCTGTCTGGTAATCTTAATATGCACCATCTTTCTGGTGACCTTACAATGCGTCAATTTTCTACCATGCGTCAATTATCTGGTCATCTTATTATGCATCATCTGTCTGGTGACCTTATTATGCATCATCTTTATGGTGGCCTGGATCCTCTGATGTTTGCTGATAATTCTATGTTACTGTTTTAAATCTCTTGATCTCATCGCAGGTTATGTCTATGTCAGGCTGGGGTAACTTTCACCTTCCGTTGCCAATCTGTCAGCTTTCTAAATTCCAGTTATGTTGCAGGTATAGTGTATCCGGCTATATATCTGGCAGTGTGTGTGTGTGTGTGTGTGTGAGAGAGAGAGAGAGAGAGAGAGAGAGAGAGAGAGAGAGAGAGAGAGAGAGAGAGAGAGAGAGAGTAAGTGAAGCTGTTATCTACTCTGCGTATACTTGACACTTTCCCCCCAGTTACACTGGAACAATCCCCAACTCAAGGTTGGACTGACCGACTCTTCCGGACTCGTACTTCACTACACCCCAAACTTGTGAGTACTTGCCTGTGTTTTAGACACACGCACATAGACACACACACACACACACACGCACGCACGCACGCACACAAACACACATGCACACTAGCAGGTATAACAAGTGTGCTACTGTAATGTGTCCACATGTAACGGCCCAGACAGTGTGAGAATGTAGCAGCAGTTATGTGGGTTAAGAATAGGGTTGCCAGACGTCCGGCAAAGAGAGGACATGTCCTCCTTATTAGCCTCGTATCCCCCGTCCGGCAGGCAAAGCTAAAATCTTTAAAATGTCCGGCTTTTTAACTATTTATGTTATCACTTTTTTCTGTATTGTTGTTACAACTTACAACGTTTCTACACTCTACCGTGTGTTTACATTCTTTATTAAAACGCTTTGCTTAATAATATTTATTTAATTTTCCTATTTATACCGAATGTGAAACACCAATTATTTGTATAATTTGAATCTAACTGTTGCTCTATTCGGCAACTCTAACAATGCTGTAGTCTCTATGGTCAAAATGTTAATGTTTTTTCCGGTTCCGGTAGCAGAGACGCCTCTTAAAATTGTTCTTTTAATTTGTAATTTTTGCCGTGTATGTTTATGAAAATGGCTTCTACAAAGACAAAATGCAAATTCTCGAACACTATGAAAAATAAGTTTCCATGCTTCGTTAAAGGACGCAACGAGAATGAGGCAAGGTGTACGATTTGCAATAGTTACTTGTCCGTTGCCAACAAGGGAACTACTGACTTGAAGCGCCATGCTGACAGTGAGAGACATAGAAACCTAATCAAAGTGTCCGCGTCATCTAGCACATTGAAGCCTTTTTTATCAGCCTAAGTACTCAAATGTGTTGCTGAATGCGCATGCGGCTGAAGCAACATTGGCATTTCATACAGTTTGTCAGCATCAGTCTTACAACTCGATGACATGCACAGCTGGTTTCATGCACACATTATTTGAAGATTCAGAAATTGCTAAAAATATTGCTTGTTCAAAAACAAAGACTGAAGGAATAATAAACCAGGTGATCCCCCCCCCCCTCCCCCACACTGCTGATGAATTAGATAAATAAACTGTAAGTGGTATTTCATGTTTCAGTCTTTTGGCAGATGCTAGCAATCACGGTTTGCAGAAAATATTTGCGATCGTTATTCAGTACTTTGACTGGAAAGCAGGTGGAATCCAAACTAAGATTCTCGAGTTAGAGAACACACCAAATGACACCTCAGAAATTATATCGCAGTATATTTTTAGAACACTCCAAAATCATGATTTAAACTCCAAATATGTTGCTTTTGCTGGTGACAATGCCAATGTGAATTTTGGAGGCATTAACAGAAGAGAAGGTAGAAATGTGTTCTCGCATTTGAAGGAAGCCTTGAGCAAGCCATTAGTAGGCGTTGGATGTTCTGCTCATGATCTGCACAACTGCATTCAACACGGCGCAGATTTATTGCAGATTGACGTTGAATCTATTGTCTTGAAGATATTCAATTACTGTTCCATATACACTGTCAGACCAGACACTTTAAAGGATGTTTGTGACTATGTCAACATTAACTATCGGCAACTACTTTATCACTCTAAATCTAGATGGCTCAGTTTGTTTCCAGCTGTGAAACATTCAATATGTCCTCCTTTGTCCTCCTTTTTGTCTTATTATGTCCTCCTTTGTCCTCCTTTTTGTCTTAGTATGTCCTCCGTTTGGTGCCTACGTATCTGAAAACCCTAGTTAAGAATCACTACAATAATACAGAAATGGAATGATGGTGATGATAAAGATTAATAATAATAATAATAATAATAATAATAATAATAATAATATAATAATCAGAAGAGGAAATTGAAGGTAAAGAAGAAGAACAACAACACAACAGCAGCAAACAATGACAGCATTAACAACAACTGCAACAACAATAACAATAACAGCCGCAAATCTAACAACAGCAGAATCAGCAATTGCAAAAAAAAAAAAACAACAACAACAACAACAACAACAATAACAACAGCTAAAACAATAACAGCCGCAAATATTAAAATAGCAGCATAAGCCATTGCAACAACAACAACTGCAATAATAATAATAATAATAATAATAATAATAATAACAATAACAATAATAATAATAATGACAGCGACTGCAACAATAACAAACATAACTGTAACACTAACAACAATAACAACAACTGCAACAATAATAACAACAACAAATCTGCAACAATAGCAACAGCTGCAACAATAACAACAGCAGTAGCAGTAATTGTAACAATTACGACCGTTGCAACAATAACAACAGCAGCAGCAGTAATTGTAACAATTACCACCGTTGCAACAATAACAACAGCAGCAGCAGTAATTGTAACAATTACGACCGTTGCAACAATAACAACAGCAGCAGCAGTAATTGTAACAATTACCACCGTTGCAACAATAACAACAGCAGAAGGAGTAATTGTAACAATTACCACCGTTGCAACAATAACAACAGCAGCAGCAGTAATTGTAACAATTACGACCGTTGCAACAATAACAACAGCAGCAGCAGTAATTGTAACAATTACCACCGTTGCAACAATAACAACAGCAGAAGGAGTAATTGTAACAATTACCACCGTTGCAACAATAACAACAGCAGTAGCAGTAATTGTAACAATTACGACCGTTGCAACAATAACAACAGCAGCAGCAGTAATTGTAACAATTACGACCGTTGCAACAATAACAACAGCAGAAGGAGTAATTGTAACAATTACGACCGTTGCAACAATAACAACAACAGGATCAGTAATTGTAACAATTATGACCGTTGCAACAATAACAACAGCAGCAGCACTAACTGTAACAATTACGACCGTTGCAACAATAACAACAGCAGAAGCAGTAATTGTAACAATTACGACCGTTGCAACAATAACAAGAGCAGCAGCAGTAATTGTAAAAATTACCACCGTTGCAACAATAACAACAGCAGCAGCAGTAATTGTAACAATTACCACCGTTGCAACAATAACAACAAACAGCAGCATTAATTGAAAAACAATAACTTGACAATTGCAGTAATAACACCAGCACCAGCTGCAGCTAAAACCCATAAAACAACAACAACAGCAACGACAGCTGCAATAACAACAACAACAATACACACAACAATAAACACACCCTGCCCAAAAACGATAATGATTACTCTGTGCCCAAATGGAAAACTAAAATCGTTGAACTTGCGCTAACAGCGTTGTTCTAGTATGTGTGAAATCTCGTCATTACGCGACTGTACAACAGTACCCTACCTCTCCAGGAGACCGTACGATGCCGGCATCCTGATGGTCGGACCGTCTGTGTTCTTCCTTCCACCGCACCAGCCGCAAGTAGAGGTCCGTGGACGCTGTGACGGTCAGTGTACTCGGCAGCAGATGTTGGGCCCCATCATCATCACCTCAGCCGGGAAACCCACATGCATTATGCAGGTCATCTAATTATATATCTGCTTACGTCACTCCGCTTGTATCTCATTTTGTACGTCTGTCTGACTGTATGACTGTTGTCTGTCTGAATTTCGTTCTGTCTCTCCCCTTTCGCTTTTATCTGTCTTTTTGTATATTTGTTTATCAGTATGTCTGTCTGCGTGTGTGTATGCATGTAAACCCTGACTGTCATTTTGTCACTTTATATGTACGTCTCTCACTTTGTCTGCTGTTTTTCTGTGTGTCAATCTGTGTGTCTGTATCTGTGTATGTCTGTTATTTTCGGGATCCATTCGTCAGTCAAACACTTCATACTTGGATTAGTTGTGTGCTGCCTACAAGAAATTATTCCAGGCTCAGGTAAGGTTGTCCTGATTGTCTCATTTTGTGTTTCAGTTTTTTTTCTCACTGAAGAAAACGTGCATGAACACGCTCGAATGTCTACGTGAACTTTATTTGTCGAGCTCTCTAGTCAGGTCCAACAATTTTCAAACTCTGTCGGCACAAAAATTAATTATCCAGCTCTGAATCAACAGCCAACAACTGTAGAACTCTGTAGCCACTTCCAAAAATTGTAGAACTCTCGAATCACATCTAACAGTTGTCGAGTCTTCCAGTAACATCCAAAACATCCAACTACTGTAGTCACATCTAGTCACATACGACAATCGTTAACATTTCTAGTCACATTCAACATTGTCAAACATTCTTGTCACATCCAACAAGTTGTTGCCCTCTCTCTCTAGTCATAGCTAACAACTCTCGGGCTCTCTAGCCACATTAAAAAATTGTCAAACTCTCTAGCCACATTCAACATATGTCACCTCTCTATCCAGATTCAACATATGTCACACTCCCTAGGCACATTCAACAATTGTGGATTTCTCTAATAACATTCACCAATTTCTAGCTTTATAGCCACATCCAAAAATTGTCTAAAAGCTTTAAAAACCATTGCCTATCCAGCTATTTCATGATGCTACTACAACATACTGTGTTCTTGCTACTCTAGTTGCTACTTCAACAATTTGAAACCCTTAAAGCATTTTAATATTGCTACTTTAAGTACCTCAGCGACCACGGATGCGACCACTGTACATTTTCCTAGTTTATCTGACCCTGTATTTGCCTTTGTATTCATAATGCAAACACGCATTGTGTATGTGTGTATGTATGTGTGTATCTGTTTTTATATATATATGTGTACGTGTATATGTGTGCGACCGTTTCCTTGCCTGTTTCAAAACGTAGAAATATGAATTGTTTATGTTGGTGTATGTTTACAACATTCCTGTTACAATGTTGGCACTGAAGATGAACACACAAACTGCCAGAGAGATAAGTCAATGCTTGACGTCCCCACTGTAAAAATTTTAACATTCTGATGAAAAAGTTAACAATGAATGATTTTTTGGGTTTTTTTTTTCCAGGAACTCAGATGAGCCTAGAAGTTACCAGAAACAAGGAACACGTGACGTATCTAACTGACGACAAGGGTTATGACTTTCACACTGTCCGTGTCTACACCACGTGAGTACTTGCATCAGGAGTTAGTCAAATAAGGGACGCGCATTGCTCACATAATGTCGTCGTTATCTGGAAATCATCTCTTGTTCACAGGGTAGTGTGCATTGCAGGTGAATGGGAGTAGTTAAGTGGGTAGGATGTCAGTTTATCATTCTGTAGACGGGGGAGGATGGAAATGAGTAGGGCAAAGATTACTGTCCGTCAGAGGTTTAAAAAAGAAGATATTTAAACCAAAAGGGGTTTTTAAAAAATAAGAGATTTCAACGGTAAGAGATTTATCAAGAAAGATATTTCAACAGCCAGAGGTTTAAATAAAAATAGATGACCCAGTAAGAGGTTTAAATAAGAAGATATTTCAACCGAAAGAGTTTTTAAATAAGAAGAGTTTTCAACGGAAAGGGCGATTTATAAAGGAAGGAATTTCAACAGCCAGAGGTTTAAATAAAAATAGATGACAACAGTAAGAGGTTTAAGTAAGAAGATATTTCAACAGTCATAAGTTTAAATAAGAAGATATTTCAACAGTCATAAGTTTAAATAAGAAGATATTTCAACAGTCATAATTTTAAATAAGGAGAGATTTCAACAGACAGGGGTAAAATAAGGAAAAAAATTTCATCAGACGGGGTTTAAATTAAAAAAAAAACTATTTCAATAATCAGAGGTTTAAATAAGACATTATTTCAATAATCAGGGGTTTTAAACATAAGAAATTATTTCAATAATCGAGGTTTAAATAAAAATTATTTCAATAATCAGGGGTTTTTAAAATAATAAATTATTTCAATAATCAGAGGTGTAAAATAATAAATTTTTTTTCAATAATCAGGGGTTTTAAATAATAAATTATTTCAATAATCAGAGGTTTAAATAATAAATTTTTCAATAATCAGAGGTTTAAATAATAAATTTTTCAATAATCAGAGGTTTAAATAAAAATATTTCAATAATCAGAGGCGTAAATAAAAAATTTTATTTCAATAATCAGAGGTTTAAAAAGAATTATTTCAATAATCAGAGGTTTAAATAAAAAAATTTTTTTCAATAATCAGAGGTTTAAATAAGAAAATATTTCAATAATCAGAGGTTTTAATAAGAAAATATTTCAATAATCAGTGGTTTAAATAAGAAAATATTTCAATAATCAGGGGTTTTAAATAAGAAAAATATTTCAATAATCAGGGTTTAAAAATAAGAAAATATTTCAATAATCAGATTTTTAATAAGAAAATATTTCAATAATCAGGGGTTTTAAAATATCAAAATTAATTTTATTTTTTTGAGCTCGCTTGCTTGAACTCAAGCGTCGTCCACAACGCACACCCCACACAGCACACACACACACACACAACACCACACACACACACAAAACCCACACGCAACACAAAACACCACTTCTTAGCACTGGACTGAATTTTGCGAGTGGATTAGCTTTCCCTAATAACAGTGTCACTGGCCATCAGGCGAACCCACTCCGACTTCAGACATACTTGTAACTTACGTCCCTAAGTCAAGGACGACAGGTCAATATTTTAGTCCAACTGTCCGGTGTGGGGGTTAAACCCCCTTTACCTCGGCATCGCCCCCCGGGATTTTTTAAAAACCGCGTTCCTTCCATTGGGCTAAGTTGACCTCGTGGAGGTTAAACTGAAGCAGAACGAATGAATGAACTTTATTTTCAACGGGCCAAAAATTTAAACCCCAGCAAGCCCATGTTACATTCGGCCCTTCCAAGCACTCATCTTTCAAGCACCAGTTATCTGTCATGCATGTTATATTTGCATTAACAAAAAATACTAAGCAACAAAAAGAACACAAAAGAAACGAACATAGTAAAATTAATGTTGTAACATACATCAAACATAAAAAATTCATATGTCAACGTTATGAGACGGGCCAGTAGTAGTCCAAACTGATCTGGTACGGTACCTCATTATACCTACCAGAAAAAATATCAAAACGTTCGGCGACCATCAGGGGTCCTTCTGTGGACGATTAGGCTCGCAAAGTGCAGGCGCATGGAGAGCCGGTATCTGGGGACCGCATAAAAGGGCTGACCTAATTATTGACAAATTTTAAAAAAAGTTCGCAAAGAACTAAAACTTCGTGTGTCAGAGGATAGATAACCGGAGAAGACGCTACAATTCTGGTGACCATATTGCTGCAAGAATCACCGGCGTCATTCTATACAACTCGTCAAGGTAGCCGGGAATCAATAATCGATTTCTCCTACATGAGCATACACCAAACATGAAAAATTCATATTTAACATTATGAACAGGCAAAAAAACGGACACAATATGTATGCACACAATCAATAAGGGAGGCACAGTGCCATTATGTGATTGTCCGTAGTGAAATCGCGGTGATTTTTTCCTAAAAAATAACGTCTTTTTTCGTTCACTTCGGAGAAATCCCTTGTGACGTCATCGTTTCTTGTGCAGCCCGCAGATTACAGTTATAAATCACTCATTCTGGACTATGACAATAATAAACATCTGAAATAAAAGGCGTTTTTGGGAAATAAAACTACATACGAATATATATTTAAAGTCAATGGATCTTCCCGACACTCGGTACTTCGGGTAAAGGCCAGACACAAACATAATCAGCTACTGCAATTAGTATAGGAACTCATCGCTGGCTGTTCAAGATTAGGAGGAGCACGTATGGCAAAGCCCGGAGTGATGTAGTGTCGTGTCTTGACTCGGCACAACAGAAATATTCCAAGACCCGCGGACACATCCAAGGGAACAACATGGCATCGGGGCAACTTGCAAACAGCGGAACCTGTATGGGGAAAGGGTTTTGTGCTTGCTACTGGCCACTTTGATGTTGGAGACAATTTACGGGGGTCCCCAGTGTCGCTGACGAGAAGAAAGAAAGAAAGAAAGAAAGAAAAAAAGAAAGAAACAAAAAAACCAAAAAACAAATCAAACAAACAAACAAAACAAACAAACAAACAAACAAAAAAAGAAAAACGGCGGAACACGGCCCCAGGAAAAATTAAAAAGAACGAACGAACGAACAACGGACTTTATTGTCAAGAAGTCACACATTGGGGACGCACGCCCGTCTTACATTCGCCCTTCCAAAACACCCACCTTCGTTCATCATGTGCATGTTTACCGTCTCATAGGAAAAAAAAAAGCATTGTCACATGAATGTTGTAAAATAAAGCAAAGCATATTTATGTTATGAGACAAAGGGAAGCAAGCAGACACACGTACACCCGAGCATTCATAAACACATACATTAAACCCGCATACTTACTTACATCATTTACACAAACTCTCACAGTTATTTCCCCCCCCAATAACACACAAAGAAGAAGAGGGAAAAACATGGAAAGTAGAATGCAAGAAGAAAAAACAGAAGAAGAAAAAGAAACCCCAAAGAAGAAAAAAGACGAAAAGAAAAACAAAGAGACACATGTTTAAACGGTAAATGCCCAAAAACAGGGGGGTCAAAAACTGATACAAACATGTTTTGGCCCGTGCTGTCAGATCGCCTCCCCTGGAGTTTCTACCCGGGATGAGTTGCACAAACCCCCGGGGTATCTACAACACCAGCTCCGGGAAAACCACCACCCTGAGCGACCTTTATGCCCAGGACGAGATGTGCTTCAGCTTTATTTCTTACTATCCTAAAGAGAACCTGACCTTGCCTCTGTGTCTGGACCAGTTCGGGGTCAGGTAAGTCACAGACAGGTGTCTCGAGTTTGTGTTGAAGATCTCATAGAGGCAATTGACAGACAGGTGTTTCATGTTTATGTTGAAGACATGGTACAGGTAATTAAATCAGGTGTTTCAAGTTTGTATGGAAGATGCCACACAAGTAATTGACAGACAGATGCCTCACGTTTGTGTTGAAGATGCCATACAGGTAAGTCAACGACAGGTGTCTCAAGTTTTGTGTTGAAGATATCATATAGGTAAATCACCGACAGGTGTCTGAAGTTGTGTGTTGAAGATGGCATACAGGTAAGTCACAGAGAGGTGTCTCAAGTTTTGTGTTGAAGATGGCATACAGGTAAGTCACAGAGAGGTGTCTCAAGTTTTGTGTTGAAGATCCTTAAAAGTAATTCAGACAGGTGTTTCAAGTGTATGTTGAAGATGTCACAGGTAATTGACAGACAGGTGTTTCAAGTTTGTATTGAAGACGTCGTACAGGTAAATCAAACAGGGGTTTCAAATATGTTTTCAAGATGTCATACAGGTGTCAATGACAGAGGCCTGTTTCAATTTTGTGTTGAAGTTATAATACAGTTTAAACAGTTGTGTTGAGATGTCATGCGCGTAAATCAGACAGGTGTCTCAAGTTTTGTTGAAAATGTTATACAGGTAAATCCCAAACAGGTGTCTCAAGTTTGTATTGAAGCCGTCATGCAGGTGTAAATGACATACCATCCATCCATCATGTGCCATGCCGGTAAGCGTGGGCGGTCATGTTCTGCCATCTCACTCGATCACCAGAGTCGTGGATCAGCTCCGTGTTTCTGTCTCGACCATGCCACAAGGCCAAGCCATCCAGGTACTTGCTTCTAGGTCTTCCCCTTGGTCTGTTCTTCTCGATCTTACCAGTTGTCACCAAGTTCTCCAAATCATTTCTTCTCATAACATGCCCAAACAACTGACATACAGTTGTCTTAAATTATGCGTTGAAGATAACGAGTAGGTAAGTCAGAGACAGACGTGTCAATTTTTGGGTTGAAGTTGTCATAAAGGTGGTTGAATTGTGTGGTGCCTATGTCATATAGCAAATCACAGACAAGTTTCTTAAGTTTGTATTTTATGGTGCCATGTAGATAAGCCACAGACACCAGGGAGGTAACCAGGTTAAAGAATGCCCGAAGAAGTCGGACATGTCTGCCAAAAGGTGAAAATATAGCTTCTCTGCTGTAAACAGGCACAGCGCAATTACGTACAAAATAAGATGCGGGACAAACGCAGAAGAAGACGTCACAGACAGGTGGTGAAGGTTGTATTTTATGGTGCCATATAGATAAGCCACAGACACCAGGGAGGTGACCAGGCCAAAGAATGCCTGAAGAAGTCGGACGTGTCGGCCAAAAGGTGAAAATATAGCTTCTCTGCTGTAAACAGGCACAGCGCAATTACGTACAAAATAAGATGCGGGACAAACGCAGAAGAAGACGTCACAGACAGGTGGTGAAGGTTGTATTTTATGATGCCATTTAGGTTTTATGATATCATATAGGTAAGCCACAGACAGGAGTTAATGTTTCCATAGAAGGTATCACACATTTTACCACATACAGGTGTGTCCATTTTGGGTTGAAAGTATCTTACAGGTAAGTCAACTGGTGCTGAACATGTCATGCGGTTACATCTCAGATAAGTGTCTCAAAGTACGAGACCATGTTACCTTCTTGCCCAACATAATGCATTACATGCAACTGGATTCTCCAGTTTACACAGTGAAAAAATACCCACTTAATGTGTACCTTTCTGCTTGGACCCCTCATCAGCACGTGCAGTCAGGACAGCTGGGGCGAATGTACAAACCTGGACACATTCACTAAATACATCAACCAGACGCGAGTCTTCCAGGAGGTGAGGAACATGTGTTGGAGGTTCTTCCCCTGCCTGACCGAATGCCTGGAGACGATCGTGAAGTTCAAGAGAACAGAACCGTGTATGACGGGACATACCTGGGAGTACATTCAGGTACGCAATCGTCCACACTATCCTACTTATGGTCATATAATTTTGACCTGACTGCAGTAAGTTTTTTTTTAAAGAAATTAAATGATACTGATGTGCATTCATGGAATAGGATAATTAGTTATCAATGGCATATGTTGATGCAGAGAAAGGATAAGAACAAAGTCAAGGAGACTACGGACAAAAAGCATACTTGAAATTTCTTTTGTTTTTTTTTAAATTTTAGGGCTGGCCGTTCCCCCAGAGGCAAGAGCAACACCATGAGGCCCCCGACTTCCCCATGTTTTTATTGTGGGCCCTTTAGTCCCACTATGAGCGTTTTGAGCCACAGTGGTCTACCAAGGCCCACTGTCATTATTAGTGAACCGTGAGGAGTAGTGAATTTTGGTTGACCCCAGGCCCCTCGAACCCATTCATAGGAATGGTACAGCTCACTCCTTGATGTCAATTATTTACAGAAACTTTACAAAATTTCATTGGCATCACTGGTCCCGTTGTATAGTGTAGAAATATCACTTGGATAGCTAGACAGATTGTAGAAATATCATTTGTGTAATTAGATAAATTGTAGAAATATTACTTGGGTAACCAGACAAATTGAAGAAATATCACTTGGGTAACTAGACAGATTGTAGAAATTGTACTTGGGTATCTAGATAAATTGTAGAAATATTACTTGGGTAACCAGACAAATTGAAGAAATATCACTTGGGTAACTAGACAGATTGTAGAAATAGTACTTGGGTATCTAGATAAATTGTAGAAATATTACTTGGGTAACCAGACAAATTGAAGAAATATCACTTGGGTAACTAGACAGATTGTAGAAATAGTACTTGGGTAACCAGACAAATTGAAGAAATATCACTTGGGTAACTAGACAGATTGTAGAAATAGTACTTGGGTATCTAGATAAATTGTAGAAATATTACTTGGGTAACCAGACAAATTGAAGAAATATCACTTGGGTAACTAGACAGATTTTAGAAATAGTACTTGGGTAACCAGACAAATTGAAGAAATATCACTTGGGTAACTAGACAGATTGTAGAAATAGTACTTGGGTAACCAGACAAATTGAAGAAATATCACTTGGGTAACTAGACAGATTGTAGAAATAGTACTTGGGTAACTAGACAGATTGTAGAAATAGTACTTGGGTAACTAGACAGATTGTAGAAGTAGTACTTGGGTAACTAGACAGATTGTAGAAATAGTACTTGGGTAACCAGACAAATTGAAGAAATATCACTTGGGTAACTAGACAGATTGTAGAAATAGTACTTGGGTAACTAGACAGATTGTAGAAATAGTACTTGGGTAACTAGACAGATTGTAGAAGTAGTACTTGGGTAACCAGACAAATTGAAGAAATATCACTTGGGTAACTAGACAGATTGTAGAAATAGTACTTGGGTAACTAGACAGATTGTAGAAATATCACTTGGGTAACTAGACATATTGTAGAAATAGTACTTGGGTAACTAGACAGATTGTAGAAATAGTACTTGGGTATCTAGATAAATTGTAGAAATATTACTTGGGTAACTAGATAAATTGTAGAAATATCACATGGGTAACTATATAGATTGTAGAAATAGCACATGGGGAAGTGGACAGGTTGTAGAAATATCACTTGGGTAACTAGTCAGATTGTAGAAATCTCACTGGTACGATTACACCAACTGTAGAAATATCAACAGAAGAATTATACAGATTAAAGAAATGAGTGCGTGCATTTAGTCCTTAGACCTAATGTTGTTCCGTGTATATCCGTCTGTAGGTAGCATTTGCTGGAGTGTTTGTAGCTCAGCCAGAGTTATTGTTTACTGGCGGTCGTCACGTTTCTATCATCTGCGTGCGGGTAACATAGATAGTGTGTTAATTATATACGTTAAACACTGAGTTCAGTTGAGGTGAGTTGCGTGAAGAACCGACATCATAGAGCTCGAGACATTTCCATCTGTGCTCCTCCTCGTCTTCAACAACCAGTGAAGAGTCCCAATAATGATGGTATCAGTGGCTGTCTGATTATGTGTCCGTCTGGCCTACTCTCGGAGTTTTGAGTGTCGACCAGATCCTCCAGTCACTCCCTGCAGCACCATTCACTCCAGGTCGTGATGATCTAACCGTTCTTCCCCAACAGTTTAACACTATGGTAGTGTACCCTTGTATTCCCCTCCCCCATTCCCCTGATGAGGGTAATGTGAAACCATTACAGCAGGAGGTGGATCCAGCCGGAAGTAAACGACAGTTAGGTGTTCGTTAGTGTCTGAATGTTTGACAATGACAGGCAGGGGATCTATTTATACAGATTACGGCGATCGTTGACCAGTGAGATCACTGCCATGAAGGAGAGAAATGGCAGACTACTTTCTTTTCACATGCCTGGCGCATCATATCTGAACAAACTGTAAAGCTGTAGGCAGACATGATCACCAACGCCATACAAAGTGGACTAGGAGAGAGAGAGAGAGAGAGAGAGAGAGAGAGAGAGAGAGAGAGAGAGAGAGAGAGAGAGAGAGAGAGAGAGAGAGAGAGAGAGAGAGAGTTAAACATATTAAGACTGGGGGAAGGGGTTTAATACAAAACTGATGTCAGACTCTGATTTAAATCAAACCAATGAGGTGATATTGCAGCATTCCTCTATTTACATTATCCCGATGTCTTTTTTGTTGCAGTCAATGCTGAAAGACCTCCCAGATGGCATAGACTTCTTGAGCCGGCTGGCTTCTTGCAAGGTTGAGGTATACTCAGCTCTCAGTTCACCAACATCATCATCGCCACTGACAGCTCGTGGTGAAATAATGCTAGCATTACTGGGGTTTATTATCGTTCGATACGGATTCACGAGTGTCTGAGGCTGTGTTATTATGTAGATGTTTGTTTTGTTGGTCAAGGGTCGTGGTGTTCTGTCGATGTTTGCTTTGTTGGTCAAGGGTTGAAATATTTTTTTCGCTCTGAATTCTGGGTAAGTATGAAATTTTTTTTCCAGTTTTCATTTTCTCTTCATGGCTTTCATTTGTGTCATTCTTCTCGTCCTGTCGTCACGTGTTGATGTAGTCACAGGAGATCTCCTTGGCTATATGTTGTGTTGGGTTAATGTGTTTGTTTACTGATGAAGGCTAATCGCCGCAACGTCTTGTATGTGTCGTAATTCTGTTATGTAAAGCTGCACTACTTTGTGTCATTTTATATTGTTTACATTTTCACAGCTTTACCGCAGTTCCACCAAATTGTATTCATATTTGTACACAAATAGAGATGACATCCACAGTCAGCTGAGTGGCGCAGTGGAAGCATGCTAGGCCCATAACCCAGAGGTCCGTGGATCGAAACCATACTCTGCTAATATATTTTTTTTTTCTCTTAACGACATTAAGTTAAATTTTGCAATGTTTCTTCTGATTAAAAAATTGCATCTTTGATGGTAATCTTGTTTTCGCTGTTGTTTATTGTATATATGTTTATTTTTCTTCCTATGCAAATTTATAATGCTCTTGATGAACGAAAGACGAGTGATTGGAAGGGCCGAATATAAGACGGGCCTGCGCGCCCAATTTGTGACCCTAATAAAGTGGATTTGATTTGATTTGATTTGTTGAAAAGGGTAGTTGCATATCCTTTACAGGAAATTGCAGTCACCACCAGCATTTTTTGTTTTTTGTTTTGCTGCTGTGATCTCTTGGCCAGTTTACGTTCAGTAGTTTTCCATTGCTTTCTGAACGACCCGGCACTCATACCAATTCGTAAAAAACCAAAGAAATGCAGTCTGCCGCCAAATCGTGCGCAGCTGTGTTTCGAACGCGGGTATGCGGGATCATACTGTGGGTATGAACAGAGCCACCAAGTCTAGTCTGTGCAGCAGATGGGGTGACCCCAGTGGGGGATAGAGTGTACAAGAAGCAGAAGAAGACACCGGGTGGACACCGGTGATGTGGTTTAGAGGATAGTGAGGCGCGCAGTTTTATTATTCCCGGACATTCCGAGTCGAGGGTTCGAGATGTGTAGAACACTTTGCGTTAATCAGATGCTATGATAACTCTATGGACCGTTGAGTGAACTAAAAAAGACTATTAGATTCATACAAGAGACTACATTGCAGTTATAGATGTATTTCAAGCGAACGAAAGAAGAAGAAGATGCTATGATGCGTCGGTCGTGCAGAAAGCAATATCAAACTGTGTGTATTAAATTTGTCACTTTTCCATATGTGCTTCGGTCGTTCAGAAAGCAATGACATACTGTTTGTTTTAGAATTTTCACTTTTCCGAATGTGCTTCGGTCGTTCAGTAAGCAATAGCAAACTGGTTGTTTTGCTTGCTTGCTTGTGTTCGCTGGCTGTGATCTCCAGCGCGAAGTCCTGTATGTCGGATGAAGCCATCCTGTTGTCCAACATCAGTGTGATGTCATACAGGACCTGAGGTTTGCGTGAGTATCCGTTTCCCATGTCTGGCTTATTGGTGTGCAGACTGGTTGTTCCTCGCCGTGCAGGCAGGCACTCGCCGACTTCGGAGGAAACTGGTTGTTTTGAAATTGTCACTTTTCCGTTGTGTGCGTCGGTCGTTCAGAAAGCGATAGCAAACTGTTTGGTTGTTTTAAAATTGTCACTTTTGTGTATGTGGGTCGGTCGTTCAGAAACAATTGAAAACCCCTGAACGTTAACTTGTCTAGTAAATTACTAACAGCCCAAAATTACTGAGGTTGACTGCGACGTCCTGTAAAGGAGATGCATGTAACATTTAAAATATTTATTTGATAAAAGTGTGGCCAGAAATTAAAATGACGACTGTTGTGTTCATATTTACGAGGGCGCTTCAAGAGAAAGCTATAATTGCTTTTTTTTTTTTTGGGGGGGGGGGGGGGGGGGGGGTTAATTTTTGGGTGTGAATGTATTCTGAAAATGTAAATAACAAATCATTTTTCTATGTAGTCACCACATCGGTTAATACAAATCCCCCAAGCGCCGATAAAATACTTTGATTTCTGTAGAAACAAAGTTATGTTGTTCGCGTGTGTAACCAATCATACACCACTTACTGTACCTCTTCATCGGACCGACAAGTTGTGAAACTTCCTATTCCACTCATACACTTGCTGGACTGACAGGCATGCATCACCATACTCGGACTTCATTCGCCGATGAACTTCTATAGGTTTCACCTCTTCACTGGTAAAATATGCGGCTAACAGAACGCAGCTCCTCTTTGGTGCATGTCAAAAGTTGGGCAGCCATCTTTAAACTATCCTTACGACGTCACCGTGTTCATCTGCGCCGTGATGTCACCTGATTAACCATCTTGACGTCATTAACAACAATATTGACAGGTTTCACGACAATTGCATGGTTATTGTAATTTCTATCACACTTTTACGGTTTTGATTTGAAGCCCCTTCGTACAAGAAAAATGCTGAACGGATATTTAAACAGCTATATTAAAAAACCTCAATTTACACATTCGCCACATGGAATTGGTGATTGATCTGCCGAGGCTGGGCAATTGATTAGAAATTGTAGCCGCAGCCTTGGCAATGAGCCGTGGATTGTTTACAACCGAACTAGTTACACCACACCTCCACCTGTGCCGACCGCGTGCTGTAGCAGTCTGGGTGATTTCATCACACAGGTCCACGCGACGCTCACCACTAATACTAACTACTGACATCAACAGCAGAGTGGCGCAGTGGAAGCGTGCTGGGCCCATAACCCAGAGGTCCGTGGATCGAAACCACGCTCTGCTAAGAATTTTTTGTATTTTTTTTCTTGTCTTAAACATAAAGGTAAATTATGCTCTGTTTCTACTGACGTTAAAATTACACCTTCGATGGTGATATTGTTTTCTATGTTACAAGGTGAAAATTAAACAACGGAAGTTTGAGAAGGTGTACATGGACAGACAATCACAGGTGACACAATCACACTATAGAGAGGTTGATTCATCTGGGGAGACTACGGGGAGTCTCCGTGGCTAAGTGGTCAAGCTGTTTGACTAGGGCTCCGAAGGTTGTGTGATCAATTCCGCGACGCGTCCTTCGGTTCACGAGTGAATGTTTTCAAAATTTTTTCAATTTTTACTCCTGTGGGTGGTCGCTTGAACTACGGAGTTCATGCTTTCTGCGCTGCGGAAAGAGACACAGCCATATGGAATAAAAACCCGGTGCAATGAAGTCGAGCCTGTCGACTTTTAAGCGACCTTTAAGGCTGCGGGTATGGACAGAGCAACCAATTCTAGTCTGTGAACCAGATGGAGGGAATGGGTTGAGGACGCATACACCAAATGGGAGATTAAAGGAAGAGGGAGAAGAAGACACAAGCGATGTTGTTTATGGGACAGTGAGGCGCGCAGTTTCATTTTCTCGGACATACCAAGTCTAGAGTTCGAAATCAGACGAGGGAGATTTGTAAAAGCGTTATTAAATGATATGAGACGTCCGTCGTTCGGAAAACAATGGAAAACCACTGGACGCTAACTTGTCTTGTAAATCACAAACAGCCCAAAACTACTGAGCTGGACTGCAATGTCCTGTAAAGGATGTGCATCTAACATTTAAAATATTTCTTTGATAAAAGTGTGGCTAGGATTTAAAATGACGATTTTTTTTTTTTGGGGGGGGGGGGGGGGGTGTTTATTTTTACAAGGATACGGATAAACAGATATTTGAAGAAAAAATGTCGCTTAAAAGTCAGCAGTGTCGACTTCATTGCACCGGGTTTTATCCCATACTGCTCGGTCTCTTTCCGCAGCGCGGAAAGCGTCGCACACAGCACGAACTCCGTAGCTTTAGCGACGACCCACAGGTGTCTCCGAAACATTTACCTCGTGAACCGAAGGTCGCGGCCCGGAATCGAACCCACAACCTTCGGACCTTGGGATATTTGAAAATCTGTATAAAAACAATCTCATGTTACAGATTCACCACATGGAATAGGTGAATGATCTGACGAGATTAGCAATTAATCAGAAATTGTAGCGTCGGCTTTGGCAATGAGCCGTGGATTGTTTAAAACCGAGCTAGTTGATGAAAGAAATACAATAAGAGACAAGTGAAATATTTTGACCACTTTAAAAGACAACACTTTTAGTTTAGTTAGTTAATAGTAGTTTAGTCGCAGGTTCCAACTTCACAGCAACGGGTCGTCCCTTTTATAAAACTCATACTGGAGGGTAAGGAGGAAGGCAAGCGAGCAAGAGATAAACAACGATACAAGTGAGAAGATAACATCAAGAGATGGACCAACAACAGCCTGACAGAATGTACAGTCAAGGCGAGAGACAGACAGTGCTGGAGATCTATTGCAGCCAACCTTCATTGTGGAGACGGCACGCCTCCACCCGTACCGACCGCATGCTGTAGAAGTATGGGTGGTTTCATCGAACAGGTGCACGCGACACTCCGCACTAATACTGACTACAGATATCACACAGGTGCACGCGATACTCCGCACTAATACTGACCACACACATCACACAGGTGCACGCGACGCTCCGCACTAATACTGACCACAGACATCACACAGGTGCACGCGACACTCCGCACTAATACTGACTACAGACATCACACAGGTGCACGCGATACTCCGCACTAATACTGACTACAGACATCACACAGGTGCACTCGACACTCCGCACTAATACTGACCACACACATCACACAGGTGCACGCGACACTCCGCACTAATACTGACCACAGACATCACACAGGTGCACGCGACACTCCACACTAATACTGACCACACACATCACACAGGTGCACGCGACACTCCGCACTAATACTGACCACAAACATCACACAGGTGCACGCGACACTCCACACTAATACTGACTACAGACATCACACAGGTGCACGCGACACTCGGCATTAATACTGACTACAGACATCACACAGGTGCACGCGACGCTCCGCTCTAATACTGACCACAGTTTTCACACAGGTGCACGCGACACTCCGCACTAATACTGACTACAGACATCACACAGGTGCACGCGATACTCCGCACTAATACTGACCACACACATCACACAGGTGCACGCGACGCTCCACACTAGTACTGACCACACACATCACACAGGTGCACGCGACACTCCGCACTAATACTGACCACACACATCACACAGGTGCACGCGACACTCCGCACTAATACTGACTACAGACATTACACAGGTGCACTCGACATTCCGCACTAATACTGACCACACACATCACACAGGTGCACGCGACACTCCACACTAATACTGACTACAGACATCAACAGCAGAGTGGCGCAGTGGAAGCGTGCTGGGCCCATAATCCAGAGGTCCGTGGATCGAAACGACGCTCTGCTATTTATATTGTGTTTTTGTTTTTACTCAAACACATTATTAATTTAAATGTGGCAATGTTTCTTCTGACGGCACAAGTGTGGCCTTTATGCTAGACAAGACTGACATTAACATGCTTTCAGTGTCACGAGGTGAACACCACAGACACGGTAGTTGACGACCTGTACAAAACGCAATCACATCATAATATTTCTTTCTTTCATTATCTTTGACACACACACACACGCGCGTGCGCGCGTACACGTTCACACTCACGCGCATGCCCACGCCCACGCGCGTATATATATAACGTTAGTCTCAGCCCTTTCCTGGCACCAACACTGTTCAGCCTCATGTTTTCAGCCATGTTGACGAATGCCTTCGAGAACAACGACATTGGAATAGACATCAACTACCGCATGGATGGAAAGTTATTCAATCTCAGAAGGCTAAAAGCTAAAACCAAAATTAACAGCAACACCGTCAGAGAGCTCCTGTTTGCTGATGATTGCGCTCAATACCCCAACTCAGAGGCGGACATGCAACATAATGTTTCAGCTTTTTCACATGCCTGTGCCAACTTTGGGCTCAATATCAACTTGGAGAAGACTGTAGTTATGTACCAGCCAGCTCCAGGGAATAATCACACTGTGCCGAATATCAAAGTGATTGATCATAGACTAAGTGTTGTGGACAAATTCACCTATCTTGGCAGCACTGTGTCACAATTGATGACGAAGTGAATGCAAGAATCTCCAAGGCCAGTGTGGCCTTTGGCAGACTGTACAAGAATGTATGGGACAGAAATGGAATAAGCCTGCAAACAAAACTGAATGTCTACAAAGCAGTTGTATTATCCACACTGCTATATGCTTGTGAAACCTGGACTGTTTATCAGCGTCACGCTAGGAAATTAAACCACTTCCACACAGTCTGCCTGAGGAAGTTACTGGAGATTAAATGGCAAGACAAGATCCCAGACACTGAAGTCCTAGAAAGAGCGTCCATGCCCAGTATCCACACTATACTAATGAAGAATCAGATTCGCTGGGCTGGCACTTGACTTGCATGCCAAATCACAGGCTCCCCAAAACGAATTTTGTACGGCGAGTTGCGCTATGGTAAACGCTTTAAAGACACTCTGAACATCTCACTGAATCCTTTTGGAATTCATCATGACACCTGGGAGACTTCAGCCAGAGACCGAAATTCGTGGCGTGCATCATTACACAAGGGTGCAGTCACTTGTGAGGCAACCAGGACTGCAAAAACTGTGAAGAAAAGACAGAACAGAAAAACCACTGCAGGAAATCCCCCTCCAGAAACGTCAAGCATTCTTTGTCCACATTGTGAAAGGACATTTCGAGCCAAAATAGGTCTTATCAGCCATCTTAGAACTCACGCTCCATACTTTCAACCCCACTGAATGAAATGAATGGTCATCATCATTCTTGATGGACAAACAACGTTAGTTGCATATCCTTTACAGGACGTCGCAGTCATCAGCGGCATGTTTTGCTGTTGTGATGTCTTGGCAAGTTTACTTTCAGTAGTTTGCCATTGCTTTCTGAACGACCGGCACCCATACCAATTCGTAAAAAACCAACGCAACGCGGTCTGCTGCCAAATCGGGCGCATTTGTGTTTCGAACGCGGGTATGCGGGATCACAAACCGCGTCCGTAAAGCCTTCACCACCAAGCCGGCGTAGAGATGTATAAAGACGCAAGTCTCAAGTAACATATGACGTCATAGAATGTACGTTTCATCTCCATAGGCTCAGGTTAATCAAGAAAATCATTCTTCTTCTTCTTCTTCTTCTTCTTCTTCTTCTTCTTCTTCTTCTTCTTCTTCTTCTTCTTCTTCTTCTGTGTTCATCCGGAATTATTTTTTTTTTTGGACGTGATTGCGTTGTGCCTGTTTACAGCAGAGCTGCTTTCTTATGCCGTTAGGTCGACACATCTGACTTCTGCGGGCATTTGTTGACCGGGTTAACCTTCCCGGGGAGAAAATAATTCTATGTCTACTGCTTGGCGAGTCCACTGGCAAGAGGCATGCAATTCTCGTTAGTGAAAAACTATCGACTCTCTCCTAGCTGGCCAGTGCTTTGGCAAACGGCCTGTAGTTCTCAGTCGTGAAATACTGGAGGAATCTGGAGGTAAGCATTAGCGTTGTCAGGCACTTAATCATGAAAGTAAACAGAATAGAATGACACTAGCGCGTGTACGAAACAGATGAATGAAATAGATTTATTTCTCGATGGTAGGATGGAGACATCGGCGTGGTCGACAGGAAAAGAGCGCTCGGTTTTACACTTCCTTTGCTTTGAAGGCAAGGTAGGCGTTCAACACCTACACCGGCATTGGGTTGGGCTTAGTGCTGACTTCTCCTTTATAAACTACTGAACATAAATAGCAAGAAAATCATCATGGGTTGATTGCAACGTCCTGCAAAAGACATGCAATATTGCAGAGATAGAAATGGGTACTGGATGTATGGGTTGAGTCTGACGATACCATGGTATAGTAGTCATCCTTGCTGGCACCAGTGTATCAGGAACTAAGAAAAAAGCCGCTGTGCCACTTTAGATGCAACTTAGTTGCACCATTGCTTTCTGAACAACCGGCACTCATGCCATTGTAATAAAACCACAGCAAGGGGTCTGCTTCCAAATCGCCAACAGCTTTATTCCGAACGCGGTATGCGGGAAAATGACTCAATGTCTATTTAAAGCCATACAGGCAGGTTCACGCATTCATCCGTAAGGACCTCGTGATAGAAATCTGGTTGATTCCGTCAGACGCAGGTTGCACGCTACTGTGCACAATGTGTGACCATTTTCATCACCAGCAGAGTGGCGCAGTGGAAGCGTGCTGGGCCCATAACCCAGAGGTCCGTGGATCGAAACCACGCTCTGCTATTTTTTTTTTTTTTAATTTGTTATTATTTTAATCAATGATTGTGTTAAGTGTGTGCTTTACAATATTGCAAAGCTGATACGGCGGGGATTTTTTCACGTTATTTTTCTTTTGTTAATGCTTTCACTTTTCTTTCTTTTATTCATTCGTTTTGTAAGTCACCCAATCCCTATTTCTGTCTTTGTTTCTTTCTTTCTTTATCTCCTTTCTTCCCTCCATACATTCTTTCTCTCAACTTGTTTCTGTCTTTCCTGCAATACTTCCTTCCTTCACCACTTTCCTATTATTACACACAGGCGGCCCAGGCCTTTTGGTCGTCTTCTACTGATCGGAGCAGCAGTGGGATTCGGCAGCTCCCTGAGCGACTGAGCAGCCCTCTATAAGAACACACTGCTCACCTCCATAGCATGAGGAAGGGGCTAGAAAAGGTGCCCTAAACATTGTCACTACCTAACCAGCTAGCCGCGGTTGATGGGTACCCTAAACTGCGGTCGACATACAAATTAATTACAAACAAAGAAAAACAGGTACAGCTAAAAGAGCAAACCATATTCCCTTAACAATCCGAACTTGGAATGTACGCACCCTACTTGACAGAGATGACTTCAAGTAACAAAATGTCCCCTGGTCTCTGGGTAGTGAGGGCGGACGCCCGTGTGTATTGTTGCGCACGTAAAAAATCCCTTGGCAGTTGGAAATCGAAATTATGTAGCCTAACTACGCTGCCCGGGCACATTTCCGAGTTAAAAATCGACTCAAAGTATTCCAGGAACCTCGCCGGCGCTACAGTGTTCGTGCACTGAGCTGAGATTCTCCGAACACAGGCTTGAGTTAGGAGTAGAACGGAGTATTTATGGGATACACCCGTGTGCTGTGATGCTGATCCGTCGATTAAACTTAACTAAACTAAACTAAACTAACCTAAACTAACCTAAACTAATCTAAACTAAACTAAGCTAAACTAAACTAAACTAAACTAAACTAAACTAAACTAAACTAACCTAATCTAAACTAAACTAAACTAAACTAAACTAAACTAAACTAAACTAAACTAATCTAAACTAAACTAAACTAAACTAAACTAAAGCTGACACACGCTGACGTGTATTACGTGTTTTACAACTGTTTGATATGACACATGAAGCCGAAACAGCATTTATGGTTATTGTGTTTGCATACCAGGGCAGGTTTCACTGGTTCGTACCCAAGCGCAAGAGGTATTTTCCTCGTGGTAAATAATTAACTGTGTCGCATGAAGCACGAAGTCCGTAGCTCTAGCGACGCTCCGAGAAAGTTACACTCGTGAACCGGACGACGGAGGCAGAATTCGAACCCACAATCTGTGGAGAGAGAGGCAGGCGGCGTTTCTACTTCGCCACGGAAACTTCCTTGCAACCGATGGGCGAGTCACTACAGACGGATGTCGAAGAGGGGCGGAGGCTGTCGAGATATCACTTTTTTTTTTTTTTTTTGCATATCCTTTACAGGACATCGCCGTCAACATCAGCATCTTTCAGCTGTATATTGATTTCTTGGCAAGATTACGCTCAGTAGTTTGCCATTGTTCAGAAAGGCCGGCTCAGTTATCCCGCAAGTCACCAGCGGGGGTCGAACCGCTCCCAGCTCTCTCCCGCTCCGAGACTCTGCGTGATAAACGGGATTACGGAGAAAGTGTTGTAACCCCTCGGCCAGAGAGACCGGCCGAGATATCACTAGAACACCAATAATCACAACCGGCAGAAGTTGAAGAGGGGTGGACGTTCTGGAGTTGGCAACAGAACACCGATGATCACAACATGACGTCACTAGCAGTGTTGCCATCTCCCTTTGATGAAAAAGCACCGAAATCGATCCAAAAATGCACCAAAAAGCACCGACAATTAGCTGTAGACATTCACTTCTATTAAGACATGACATGGACTGCACCACTCGAACGTTATCGGGCAAACATAAACGCAGCTGTGTCATCAGGAAACTGGCAGCCTACTATTTCTTTCTCAAACTCATAATCTAGATTGGGATTAGGGTCTAAATAATCTTGAATAGCATCACTTTCTGTAATTTTTTTCCTAGGAATGGCAATCTTTGAACTGATAGAATCAGTGAGTTGGATAAGATCGCTGAGTAGTTTTGTTGGATCCTGTATATCTGCTTCAAATTTCATATTCACACTTTGAACTTCTCCGAGAATATGCTTGAGAAATATGAGATACACAGAGTTTTTCATGTCGCTAAACATAGAATTTAGAAGTTCTGCTGTATAACAGCGCTCGCTGAGTCTTGCTATATCAAAATGCGCTCTGAGCTCGACCCACTGCTGCAATATTCTGACAATGGCAGATTGAATGGACATCCATCGTGTCTGGCTTAATTGAACAACCTTCAGCGGATGTTGTCCATCATTTATTGAAGCTAAAAAGGTCCCTGTACTTTGCTTTACGAAGACATGAGTGAGAAAACCAGTTATATGTTTCTCTAATCATGAACTCTATGTTCCTGGGCAGACAAGCAACTGCAGCCTGTGACACTGCCAGCTGAAGGGAATGACATACACACTTAACTAGTACCAGATGAGGAACTTCGGATTTTAATTTTGTATATACTCCATTGTTTACATATGTCATGACAGATGCATTGTCAGTGCCGAGTGCAACTAATCTTTGCAACTCAAGTCCATTCTTGTTTAAACAATCTATTAACGCATTGCATATTCCCCGCGCGCTGCAGTCACTCACTTCAACTAAATCGTATTAAAGGGAGTTAAATTACGCGAATATTGCGCGGTAATGTACTAAGACTGTTTTACTCCCTCGCTTCAGTTCAAATTCGACTTTTTAGTGTTACCAAAATGATTTTTAAAGTAATTTTTACCCACCCAAAATAGCACCAAAAAGCACGAAAAACAATTGTGACGCACCAAATTCGCGCGGCAGAGCTAAATGCAATATTTTGGCACTAAATGACTTGAAAAGGCACTAAATTTGGTGCGAAAAGCGTCAAAATGGCAACACTGGTCACTAGCCACTCAAGGAAAGGAAAACACATGCAGATACAATCATACATTTCCACAACAATGTTCTACTGGAGTGTCTGTTCCCTGTGGTGGTGAAGACGTCGGCTTTTAGCTGTACTTACCTATTCTTGTTTTCAGTGAGTAGATAGAGAAGCATTAACTCATCAAGTCCAACGGGATAATTATTCATTTTCAGCGACTTCCCGTATCTGCCAAGAGCTTATGTACCGCCAAAATGTTGTCATTGCGTTATAATGCATCATGTCTGCTGCCATATTACTTGTAAGTTATAACTATGACATACCCCTACTTCCCATTTTCCGACATCCATTTGTATTTGGTCCAAACCTTCTTTATCTTTGTCTGGCAGTAAATCTGTTAAAACAAAACAAAAGACAGGAAACTACCAGCTGAAAGAGAATAACACTCTCTCTCTCATCATGTTCCTCTTGTACCTTGCGGTGTCGAGGTGAAGTATAAATTTCGTGAGAGTGCCCGGTTATGGGCTTCGTATATCGACATTCCCATGGATTCTGCTATTCCCTCCGTCCAACGTTTACGTGGTCGGCCTCTTCCTCTGTTTCCATCTGGTCTGTACATCATTGCTTGTTGTGGCATGCTGTTGACTGGTAACCTACTTGCATGGCCAAACCATTTGACTTGCTGCTTTCTAATAAAATCTAGAGCAGCTTTAACCCCTACTTTAGTCCTGATTTCTTCATTTCTGATCTTATCTCTTCTTGATACGTTGAGTATTCTTCTCAGAAACCTCATTTCTGTTGTTGTGATTTTTCTTTTCTCTTTTTCTGTCATTGTCCAGGTTTGGCATTGGTAGCACAGAGTTGGTAGGAAGATTGTGTTGTAAAGTGCTTTCTTAGTAGTTATTGATACATGTTTGTTCTTTAGTATTGGTGCCATTTGTCCAATGAGTTGATTTGCCTTATTGCACCTATTTTCGATCTCGTAGAGAATAACACAAACGAAGGAAAGAAGAATGAGGTAGCGTGCCTAAACTTTCCTGTTGAATATATTTCTGTTTACTTTGTGATGGCCAGCCCTTGGATCCTGCCGATGTTATTTAACGCCCTAAGAGAGACGTTAGTGAATCCACATCGTTGCCCAGAAAGAGAGGCTTGGGAGTGAGAATTGACACTACCAGACATGAGAGGCACATTGGGAGAATGAGGGGCCTCATCAGCCAACTCAAAACGGGAACTATTAGCCGTCAAACGCTGGTGTATGTGTTGAGGAGGGTGGGGTGGGGAGATCCAAGCATCCATGGACGTCCAGAGTGCAACGATGATACCCCAACAGATAATTAACTAACAAACTAACCAATCAACCAACCAACCAACCAACCAACCAACCAACTAACCAACCAACCGACCAACCAACCAATTAACCAACCAACCAACCAACCAACCAACTAACCAACCAAGCAGCCAACCAACTAACCAACTAACTAACTAATCAACCGAGCAACCAACCAACCAGTTAGCTAACTAAGTAACTTATCAACCAACTAACTAACCAAATAACCAACTAACTAACTAACTACATAGCTATTTAACTAACTGGCTAACTAACTACCTAGCTAGTTAACTAACTAACTGCCTAGCTAGATAACTAACTAACTAACTAACTACCTAGTTAGTTAACTAACTGACTAACTAACTAACTAACTACCTAGCTAGTTAACTAACTGGCTAACTAACTGGCTAACTAACTACCTAGCTAGTTAACTAACTAACTAACTAGCTAGTTAACTAACTACCTAGCTAGTTAACTAACTAACTGTCTAGCTAGTTAACTAACTAACTAACTACCTAGTTAGTTAACTAACTGACTACCTAACTAACTAACTAACTACCTAGCTAGTTAACTAACTGGCTAACTAACTACCTAGCTTGGTAACTAACTAACTAACTAAGTAACTAATTAACTAACTACCTAGCTAGTTAACAAACTAACTAACTAACTAACTGCCTAGTTAGTTAACTAACCTACTAACTAACTAACTAAATAACTAACTAGCTAGTTAACTAACTGGCTAACTAACTGGCTAACTAACTACCTAGCTAGTTAACTAACTAACTAACTAACTACCTAGCTAGTTAACTAACTAACTGTCTAGATAGTTAAATAATTAACTAACTAACTATCTAACTAACTAACTAACTAACTAACTATCTTCCTAGTTAGTTAACTAACTGACTAACTAACTATCTAACTAACTACCTAGCTAGTTAACTAACTAACTAACTACCTACCTACCTTGCTAGGTAACTAACTAACTAACTGCCTAGCTAGTTAATTAACTAACTAACTAACTAACTAACTAATGAACTCACAATTATTAAGCAGATCGTGACAAATAAAACTAACGTGGAGACTAAATGTCAGACGAGACTTGAAAGTAAGGTAACAAACCATCAATCAATCAGGTGCCGTCTCCACAATGAATGTTGGCTTCAATGGATCTGAAGACTGTCTGTCTCTATTCCTGACTGTGCATTTTGTCAGATTGCTCTTCGTCCATCTCTTGATGTTATCTTCCCACTTGTATCATTGTCTACCTCTTGCTCGCTGGCCCCCCAACCTTGCCCTCCAGTATGGTATTTATAAGAGTATCGTGTCTTTTAACGTGGCCGAAATATCTCACTTGCCTCCTCTTTATTTCTTTCATCAACTCTCTCGTTATTCCCAGTTTTTCTAGAACCTCTGTATTTGATTGTGTTTTTTTTCTTCCATGAAATACGACATAATCGTCTGTTTATCCTCATCTCCAGGTCATCTATTCGACTTTCTAATTGCTTGTTCAATGTCCAGGCTTCCATGCCATACAGTATGTTGAATATACGTAACATTTGACAATTTCATTTTCAATGTGTTGTTAATCTCTCTAGATATTAATACAGATTTCATGCTGCTGAAAGCATTTTTGGTCATTCCTATTCTCTTTATGATTTCTGTTTCACTTCCGCCATCGTCTATTATAATGTGTCCAAAATAGGAGAAACTTGCCACTTGTTCTAGTGTCTCCCAGTCTATTGTGATGTTCACTAATGGCCTTTCCTTTCCACTGCTAATTATAATAGCTTTCGTCTTTTTTATGTTTATATCTAAGCCAGCGAACTCCGCGGTGGAGGGATTATGGGTGCGATTCGTAATCCCGCTTACACGCGTTCGAAATACAGCTGCGCACATTTGGCAGCAGACCGCGTTGATCTGAGTTTTAACGACTGGTACGGGAGCCGGTCGTTTAGAAAGCAATGGCAAACTACTGAACGTAAACTTGCCAAGACATCAAAAACAGCAGTAAAATGCTGGTGTTGATAGCGACGTCCTGTAAAACGGATATGCAACCACACAGAAAACACAAATTTCTAAGCCATATCATGGGTAACAAACACCAGGTCCTATATAGCAGAAAGAAAGAAAGAAAGAAGGATAAGAAAGAAAGAAAGAAAGAAAGAAAGAAGAAAGAAAGAAAGAAAAGAAAGAAAGAAAGAAAGAAGAAAGAAAGAAAGAAAGAAAAAAGAAAGAACGAATGAACGAACGAACGAACGAAAATCTTTATTTTCAAAGGGTTAAGAATTGGGCACGCAGGCCCGTCTGACATTCTGCCCTTCTTCTCTATTTCCTCTCATACATTCTTTCATTCAACATCTCTTATAAAAAAAGAAAAAGAAAATGAGACTGTTTATTTTAAGCGACACCGACAGATTGTTCAACAGTACGGGCCACGTGATGTAAAATCGGGTGATTTCATCAGACACAGGATCTCGCGCTACTGTACACAAATAGTTACAAACATAACAACCAGCAGAGTGGCGCAGTGGAAGCGTGCTGGGCCCATAACCCAGAGGTCCGTGGATCGAAACCACGCTCTGCTAAATATTTTTTTTCTTTAAAATATACTTTAGTATTTCTTCAAATCCCAGAGATTAATTAGACATATCGATATCAAATCAACAGATAAGATTATAATAGAAGTAATACTTAAGGCGGAGATAATCACAAAGACATCATGAATAAGAAACGAAATACATCCCCTAAAATGAAAACAAACAAAACGAGGCAATGAATAATGAAGTGCTGTGAAAGACAAGAAATAAGTGAAAAACATAAGTATTCTAACAAAAAAATTATTGAAATGAAAAATAACAAAATAATGAAAATTAAATGTATGTACACATATGGAATAAGAATGCATTTGATTGCCATATAAATGAATTAGACAACGAAAAGATAGAAAGACAAAAAAAGAAAGGAGGGAGACACTGCCTATTTAAAGCCCGACACAATGGATCATTGGTTAATTGTATATCCTTTTCAAGACGTAGCAGTCAACTCCAGCATTGTTTTGTTGTTGGTTGTTTGTTATTTCTGGGGAAGTTTAAGTTCGGTAGTTTGCCATTGCTTTCTGAACAACCGGCACTCAAATCATTGTATGGAAACCAATGCAAGACGGTCTGCTGGCAAATCTCACACAGCTGTGTTTCGAACGCACTATGCGGGATTACGAACCACAGAGACGGCAAAATGGATAGAAAGAACGAAAAATAAAATGAATAGGTATAAATGGCCGAATGAAAATATGAAAAAAAGAAAGAAACAGACAAACAAATACACACACAAACAAAAAAGACACATATAGCCACCCAAAAAAAAAAAAAAAGATATAAGGAACGAAAGAAAGAAAAGCAGAATAAATAAAATAATCAAATAATGAAGGAAAGAAAGAAACACTGCCTATGTAAGACCACACACAGACAGACTAACCAGGCCCGCACCTGACAAACCACGTGCTGTAGTAGTCTGAGTGATTTCATCTCACAGGTCCACACGGGCTGTACACAAATCTTGACTAAAATTCATCACCAGTTGAGTGGCGCAGTGGAAGCGTGCTGGGCACATAACCCAGAGGTCCGTGGATTGAAATCACGCTCTGTTAGGTCTTTTTTTTAAAATGTATTTGAACGTTACAGTTTATAGTGACCGACTATATGCTTGTGAACCTTGGACTGTTTATCAGCGACACGCTAGGAAATTAAACGTGTTTGTTTTTATTTTATTTTCCTTTAATCACTCTTTCGATCTCTTTTCTAATGAATCTTTTATCCGTCAGAATTCTGTATTCTAAATTCCTTCGTTTGTTTTCATTTCATCAGATCGGGAAGGTTAACCCGGTCAACAAATGCCCGCAGAAGTCGGATGTGTCGGCCTAACGGCGCAAGAACGCAGCTCTGATGTAAACAGGCACAACGCAGTCACATCCGAAGAAAAAAGATCCGGATCAACGCAGCAGAAGAAGAAGATTTCATCAGATAAAACTAATAAGAAATCTTATGAACAGATAAGAAAGTGACAAATAGAAACGAAAGTCGGCAGCACAGAAAAAAATGAAATAATAGTAAAGTGGTGAAGAAAGGAAGTATTGCAGGAAAGACAGAAGAACTGAGTGAAAGAATGTATGGAGGGAAAAAAGGAGGGAAAGCAAGAAAGAAACATAGAAATAACAAGGGATTGTGTGTCTAAAAAAAACAACGAATGAAAACAAGAACCCCTCTGCCGTGCGTCCACTTTGACGAGGTAGAGGGGCTTGAGCGTTCCAATGACCCCAAGAGCTATGCCGACGGTAGCACAGCTACTGGTAGGGTCACCCATGTCGGACAGGTCAAGGGAGAGGGACCAGACGAAGTGACGCACAAACCTGCTGCCTTGTAGGTAGACTGGGGACAGTCAAAGGCTAGGGAAAGCATCCCGAAAAATGCTTGTCGAAATAGGATGTACTGAGCCACAGGCTTGACAAAGAAGTGCAACGTAACTTTATCATTTCATGATGCCACAGATGAAAATTAATCGTTATGGTGCTAATCCCGTGAAGTCCCATCAGGCGGTGATAGTGCCGGGCCCCCTGCCTCGAGGGGGTCCACCCATGACTACTGGTGGTCACCTTCCCCTGAGCTGTGGAGTCAAGGCACAGAGGAGTTGACCAAACACCCCGGACTCTCAACATACTACAATGGAATGCCGAAGGAGTTTATAACAAGAAAGCCTCCCTAACACAGCGTCTTCATAAAGATAGAATAGATGTGGCATGCATTCAAGAGACACACCTCAACGCCAATCGCACATTTTCAGTCGAGGGATATCAGGCCACACGTTTTGACCGCGAAGGACACAAAGGAGGAGGTGTAATACTTACACGAAATACAATACCTTGCAGCGAAGTTTCTGTGATCTCTGACAACCAAACGGAAATTATAGGTGTTGATATAATGATAAAGGACATGAAAATAAGAATTTACAATCTGTATAACCCGGCAGATAAGGATCTTACACTCTCAAACATGGAAATAACTGACACAAATTGCATTGTTGTCGGAGACTTTAATAGCCGCTCAGAAAGATGGGGATACCCAGATACTGACAAAAGAGGAGATGAAGTGGAGGACTGGGAAATAGACTCAAATCTCCATCTACTCAACAAAGCGGATGACACACCGAGCTTCTACTCCAGAAGATGGATTACCACTTCTACTCCAGACTTAGCTTTCTGCACAGGAGACATCCTCCACAAAATCGATCGCCATGTGCTTGACCAATTAGCAGGTAGTGACCACAGACCAATCAAGCTTGTAATAAATATGGAGTATGTTCCACAGGAGCAAAAGCCTTTGCCTCGCTGGAATTACAAACGAGCAGATTGGGACAGATTTTCCATACTAACAGACAAATATTGTGAAAACATAAATACACGATATGGCAACATGAAGCAAATGGTGGAAAGTCTAAACAGAGCAATAATACAGGCGGCCACTGAGTCTATTCCAAGAGGAGCGAGGAAAAATTACAAACCATACTGGACTGAGGAACTACAAATTTTGGAGGACAAAGTTGAAGATGCTAGGAAGACCGCAGAGAGAGAACAAACAACTGAAGCGACCATCTCTCTCAAAGCCATCTCAGCAAAATATAAAAGAACAGTAAATCAAACAACAAGAGATTGTTGGAGGAAAAAAACAGAAAACCTGAATTTTGACAGGGATGGAAACAAACTATGGAAACTAGTGAAAGCCATGAACAATGAAGGACCTAAAAACAAACAAATAACAATTAAACAAGGAAATGCTTTGCTTACAGGAAAAAAAGGCTGCAAATGCACTAATGGAACACTATGCCAGTGCAAACCACATTGATATTACAGCCGAACAGAAGAAAGCAATCAAAGATAAACAGATACATCATAGATATACAGAGACAGCAGCAGAATATATGATGGCAAATCTAACAATGGAAGAAATGGAACAGGCAATGAATACCCTAAAAAAGAAGAAATCACCAGGAAAGGATGGAATCACAAATGAAATGCTAATAGGACTAGGCACTAAGGCAAAAAAGAAACTACTAGCAGTCCTAAATTACAGCTGGAAGAGGGAATAGTCCCACAGGCATGGAAGGAAGCTATACTAATACCAGTCCCAAAGAAAGGAAAAGACCTGGAAGAACCAAATGGCTATCGACCTATCAGTCTTCTTAGCTGTGTAGGAAAATTAATGGAACGCATTATCAATGGCAGGCTAACATGGCATCTGGAAGAAAACCAACTCTTAACACCTCACCAAGCAGGATTCAGAAAGTACAGATCCACTGAAGATCAAATAACCTATATAGCTCAGGAAATAGAGGATGCCTTCCAAGAGAAAAAGCACACACTAGCTGTCTGGATAGATTTAGAAAAAGCATTTGATAAAGTATGGAAGGAAGGACTGAAAGTAAAACTGCAAAAAATGCATGTTTGTGGGAAAATGTACAAATGGATCAGCCACTACCTTGAGAACAGAACTGCCAGGACAAAAGTACAAGGACAAACCAGCAAAATGATGCTGTTGGAGCAAGGTGTCCCCCAAGGAGGAGTTCTTTCACCAACATTATTCCTAGCATATATAAACGACATCACGGAAAATTTTCCAGCCAGAGTACACACATCATCCTTTGCAGATGACCTAGCCATACGGACATCTGAAGAATATATTAGTACAGCTAACAGCAGAATACAGCAAGCCCTATTAGCGCTAGAGGACTGGTCAAAATCATGGCTAGTGAAGATAAGTGAGGAGAAAACAACATGCACAGTATTCTCCCTCTCAACTAAAACTCAGCAACCTAAGCTGGTATTGAATGGAAAAATATTGCGCCATGAAGAAAATCCAAACTATCTAGGAGTCACCTTTGATCGTCGCCTGACATGGAAGACACAGGTTGAGAAAAATCGAACAAGAGCAAGGCAAAGAATGGCAATCATGAAAAAGCTTGCTGGTACAACGTGGGGAGCAGATGAGAAAGTTCTCAAGAAGTTATATACTGGACGGGTGAGGCCAGTACTGGAATATGGCATTGCAGCTTGGGCAACAGCAGCTAAGTCAAACTTTAACAAAATAAGCAGAGTCCAAAATCAAGGAATGCGAATCATAACTGGAAGCCTGAAGACAACGCCTATTAATGAACTAGAAAAGATCACTTGTTTACAACCAATGCAGGATAGAAGAGATAGCAGAGCCCAGCAACAAGCTGAAAAATTTAGAAGATTGACAGACCACCCTATGTATAAAAGGTTTAGTGGTTTTGGAAAGGGAAGACTGAAGCGTAGCAACTTTGTAGAAACTGCAAAACGAAAGATTAGGGCAGATCCCATACTTAACATATCAACAGTCAAACCCATTTACAATGCAGACAAGTTCCCAGCTTGGAGACAGCAGCTACTGCCTGAGATGATAGAAAACATTCCTGGTATTGAGAAAAAGAACACTCAGCATGAAACCGAAAGAAGAGAAATAACCCTAAACTACATAAAAGAACATTACCCAAGCAGCAATTGGATCCATGCATATACAGATGGATCAGCCAAAAATTCAGTAGAGAATGGAGGAGGAGGAATTCTCCTAAATTTAAAAAATGGAGTGAAAAAAACACATTCAGTGGCAACTGGAAAGTTTTCAAGTAACTTCAAAGCGGAGGTAGAGGCTCTGAAAACTGCAGCAGAAATGCTCTTGATGGAGGAAAATAAAGAGACGCAAATAGCTATCTTTACAGATGCAAAGTCAGCTGTCTCAATACTGAAGAGCAATAACAGCACAGAACTAGCTGACCTAAGAGCAGCACTCCATGGTCTATGCCAGAAAATCCAAAAAAGTTGTAATACAGTGGATACCATCACATTGCAGTATACCTGGAAATGAAGAGGCTGACCGACTGGCAAAAGAGGCGGACGACTACCACAGCCTGACATAGACATAACCTATAACGAGGCAAAGAGGTTGATAAAAAGCAACTTATAGAACCAAATGGGAATCAGAGCATCCAGGTCACCAGAAGGATGATGCATATTACAAACTCGACCGAAGAGAACAAGTAGCATCTTCAGACTCCGCACTGGAAATAACAGGCTGAAATACCACTTGTTCAATAAACTAAAGATAGGAGATACCGATGAATGTAATTGTGGAACTGGTAAAATGACAGCTAAACATTTGCTGCAGGAGTGCCCAATATATGCAGAACAGAGAAAGATATTTTGGCCCACACCTGCTTCATTTGAGGACAAGCTCTATGGCGATATCAACAAGCTCAAGTTGACTGCAGCTTACTTTAACTACATTCAGGTTGACATTAAAGGTGCATGAAGAAGTATTTAGACTGCCGACACTTCAATACCACAGGTATGTCAGGTTAGCAAAAGCGTCCCCAGAGGCATGAAATGGAATATTGCTTGGATAGCAAATCCCATTACGTGGAAAGTTCCGAATCCAAAAGCCTCACTGTGTGGGCTTCATAAAGGTGGAAAAGGTTGTCATAGTGTCACGAAATGGAAATATTGCTGGTAATGCACAATCCATTACTGTGGAAAGTCCGTAATCGAAAGGCACACTGTGTGCTGCTCATGAAAAGGTGGAAAAAGATATCCTAGTGGCACGACATTAGGAATATGCTTGGATAGCAAATTCCATTATGTAGGAAAGTCCGAATCTAAAGCTCACTGTCGTGGATGTCATCTGCAGACTGCATACTTCTGGTTTCCGCGAAGAACAGCCTATGGTGAACGGAAGGCCAATATACGGAAGTGAGAGCTAAGCAGCCATGTGCAGGACGTGACGATTCCTTGGGTGAGCCCAGTACCAGAGCGATGTGTGTCGACTCTGCAAGTATGGAAGCCTCCTTGGATGGCGGGGAAATGCCCATGGTCTGCCCCTGCCTTCCCTTGAGGGCTGACCAGGATGTCTTTGGCTGTTCTATATGGGCCAGCTGGGATGGGGGATAACACCACAACAGTGAGAGTCAAACGTCCTAAGAAACCCCCGGGAAGGTTAACCCGGTCAACAAATGCCGCAGAAGTCGGATGTGTCGGCCTAACGGCGCAAGAACGCAGCTCTGCTGTAACAGGCACAACGCAATCACGTCCGAAAAAAAACTCCGGATGAACGAAGAAGAAGAGAAAAAAACAAGAAAAAAAAAAGGGAAAGAAATGATGAAAGAAATAACAAAGAAAGGGAAGGGATGAAAGACGGGAGGGGGGGAACGACGAGAAAATGTCACAAAGAATGAACGAAAGAAAACATATATAAACAAAAAAAAAATGAATGAATAAAGGAAAGAAAAACAAAATAAAATCACGAAAGAAAACCCCAAAAAAAGGAAGGAAGGAGGAAAAAAAGAAAAGCAAAAAAAGAAAGAAAGAAATAAAGAAAGAAAGAAAAAAAAAAAAAAGAAAGGGGGAAAAGAAAGAAAAAAGTAGGAAGAAAGAAAAAAAAAGAAAGTGGAAAGAAAAAAAAAATGGGAAGAGGAAAGAAAGAAAGAAAGAAAGTTGGAAAAAAAAAGGGGAAAAAAAAGAAAGAAAGAAAAAAAGAAGAAAGAAAGAAAGAAAGAAAGAAAGAAAAAGAAAGAAAGAAAAAAAAGAAAGAAAGAAAATGAGACTGTTTATTGAAAGCGACACAGACAGGTTGTTCAGACTCAAACAGTAGGGGCCACGTGATGAAAAATCGGGTGATTTCATCAGACACAGGATCACGCGCTACTGTACACAAATAGTTCCCAAACTTTATAACTAGCAGAGTGGCGCAGTGGAACGTGCTGGACCCATAACCCAGAGGTCCGTGGATCAAAACCCACGCTCTGCTAAATATTTTTTTCTTTTAAATATGCTTTAGTATTTCTTCAATTCCCAGAGAGGAATTAGACATATCGATATCAAATCAACTATAAGATTATCATAGAAGTAATACTTAAGGCGGAAATAATCACAAAGAAAACATGAATAAGAAACGAAATCATCCCCTGAAATAAAAAAAAAAAAAAAGAAAAAAAAAAAAAAACAAACAAAACAAACGAAGCAATGAATAATGAAGTGTTTTTGAAAGACACACATTCACAAGAAGTAAGTGAAAAAAGCTTTAAAAAAAATAAATTATTGAAATGAAAAATATCAAAAACATGAAGATTAAATGTATGTACACGTATGAAATAAGTATGCAATTCTGCTGTTTACAGCTGAGCTGCGTTCTTGCGCCGTTAGGTCGACACATCTGACTTCTGCGGGCATTTGTTGCCCGGGGTTAACCTTCCCGGGGAGTATGCTTTTGATTACCATATAAATGAATTAGACAACGAAAAGATAGAAAGCAAAAAAAGAAAGGAGGTAGACACTGCATATTCATATCCTTTTCAAGACGTTGCAGTCAACTCCAGCATGTTTTTGTTTATTTGTTATTTCTCTGCAAGTTTAAGTTCGGTATTTTGCCATTTCTTTCTGAACGACCGGCACTCAAATCATTGTATGGGAGCCAACGCAAGACGGTCTGCTGGCAAATATCACACAGCTGTGTTTCGAACGCACTATGCGGGATTACGCACCAAAAGCCGGAAAAATTGATAGAAAGAACGAAAAAAACGAACAGTTATAAATGGCTGAAAGAAAATATGAAAGAAAGAAGAAACAAAAAAAACAAACAAAAAAACCTATTTAAAGCCCCCCAAAAAGGGATATATGGAACGAAAGAAAGAAAAACAGAATAAATAAAATCAACAAATAATGAATGAAAGAAAGAAACACTGCCTATGTAAGACCACACACAAGCAGACTGACCAGGCCCGCAATGCAAATCACGTGATGCAGCAGTCTGGGTGATTTCATCTCACAGGTCCACACGGGCTGTACACAAATCTTGTAAAAATTTTAATCACCAGCAGAGTGGTGAAGTGGAAGCGTGCTAGGCCCATAACAAACAGGTCCTGGAACAGAACCACGCTATGCTATTGTTTTTTTTTTTTTTTTCTTTAAATTTATGTGAACGTTATAGTTTACAGTGACTGGCTATAAAATTGTGGCCTTTCTTGTACGCAAGGCCATCTTGGTTTCAATTTGACGAGGTTAAAAAAACTACTAAGGGAAAATTTTGAAGGGCTGCCCTCAGTCTCAAGTGACGCAGTTACGTCACAGAGTGTACTTGTCATCTTCACAGGCTCGGGGTCAACAAAGGAAATTTCATGTCTGCTTTATTCATGTAATAATTATTAATTAGTTTATATTGTTACCCGTTTACTGGAGTATGCATTTCATTATTAGCCTCCGCCTTTCGTTTTTTTTGTTAATTATTTTTTTTTCCTTTATTGTTCACTCTTTCGATTCCTTTTCTAATGAATCTTTTATCCGTCACATTTCTTTATTCTAAATGTGTTTCGTTTGTTTTCATTTCATCAGATAAAACTAAAAGGGAGGACATGAAACGAAAGTCGGCAGCATAGAAAAAATGAAATAATAGTAAAGTGGTGACGAAAGGAAGTATTGCAGGAAAGACAGAAACAAACTTAGAGAAAGAATGCATGGGGGGGAAAAGGGGAGGGAAAGAAAGAAACAAACAAAGAAAGAAATAGGGATTGAGTGTCTAAAAAAACGTATGAAAAAAAGAAAGAAAAAAAAAAAAATGACGAAAGAAGTAACAAAGAAAGAAAGAAAAAAGAGAAGGGATGAAAGAAGGGAGGCGGAAACGACGAGAAAATGTCACAAAGAAAACAAAAGAAAGACAGTTAGGAACAAAGAAAAATGAATGAATAAAGGGAAAAGAAAAACGAATGAAATCACGAAAGTAAAAAAAAAAAGGGAAAGGGAAAGGAGGAAAGAAAAAAAAAGGCAAAAAAAAGAAAGAAAGAAAGAAAGAAAAAAAAGAAAAAAAAGAAAGAAAGAAAGAAAAAAAAAGAAAAAAAAAAAAAAAAAAGAAAAAAAGAAAGAAAGAAAAAAAAAAGAAAGAAAGTGGTAAGAAAGAAAACAGTAGAAAAAAGAAAAAAAAAAAAGAAAGAAAAAAAGAAAAAAAGAAAGAAAGAAAGAAAAAAAAGAAAGAAAGAAAGAAAAAAAAAAAAGAAAGAAAGAAAAAAAAAAAAGAAAGAAAGAAAAAAAAAAAAAAAAAAAAAATGGTTTTTTGTTTTTAAATTTTTTTGAACGTTATAGTTTACAGTGATGACTATAAAATTGTGAATTGCAAACAATGAAGTATATTTAGCTCCTGCGAAAAAGGAAGAGACATACATATTAAAGCAGACACTATGTGTCAACAACCGAAGTGGACAAGCATTCAGTGGACACTTCTCTTGCACCACACGAAACTCGTAAGGCGTACAAGAGGATTTATCACAAGTTTATTTCGGCTCGGCATTTACAATTGCAGAGCCATCAATGATTCACAGGTTATATAAACACATGATATGCACAGTATTCACTTATTCTAAAGTCAGTCCTAAGCTCTAGCTATAGTTATATCTACACAAAGAAACCCAACGTCGATAACGATGTGCTAGCTCTCGTGTCCAGTCCCCCGTCTGACGATCTCCGCCGATGGCGGTAACGCCACGCGCGGATCGATCTCGTGGGTTAGTAGGCATTGCGTGCTGGAGTTTCTCAGCACGCCTCAAGTGGTCTGTCCACTACTAAACTCTATTAAGAGTTTACTTGTTTGCCTACACTTCTCGTGAAGGTGTGAATCATAGCTACTCAACTCTTGGTTGACACTTGCGTGTCCGAGTAGAGAACTATTCATAGGCTCTCGATCTCACCATTCACCCTCCTACTCCCTGGGTAGGGCTAATCTTTCCCCTTGGTCTTCCCCACTCCTGAGGCAGGGGTATGATCTTTATCCCTTCTTAGGCTTCTCCTTGACTTCTCGTCCCCTGTGGTCTTCCTTATATATCCCTAAGTCTTTGACACACACTCCCCCTTCTGTGTTGCGTTACAAACTTTCAGTTATGAGTAGTAATGCAAGAGTTTTAAAAAAAAAATTAGCTATGTCTAATTTTTTTGTCAAAGACTCTCTAAGTTTGGTGACTTGGTTCTGGGTTCACCAACAGACATCTATTAGCCAATGTCACAATGTTGTATTCCTTCACTTGGCTACTGGTTATCGCCACACACTTGTATAGTTGGCATGAGCCCTCTTCTCATTGCAATATTATATTTATCGGGAGTTTGTCTGAACCGAAGCCGTTATCTTTTAAATAGATCTGCTCCTCAAATAGTAATTAACTCACTACCCACACAAAATTGTCCCTGTTAGGGGATCAACACATGAATTGCTTCATGCTCCCATATAATATTTTACCCAACTCTTGTACAAGCTGTGTACGGCTAATTTTTTACCTGTCTAGCTTTCGCTTGTAAAGGAATCTTTCACTGTTAAGTAGTGTTTCGATTGTCTATTGTGTCCCCTGTCCCATGTTTATGCCCCTTTTGAAAAAACATGTGTATGTAATTTATATGTTAGTTTTTCTGGTTGTTTGCGTGTTTGTATCCCTGCATAAAGTGTAATTAAACTACAAACATGTGTTTATGTTCATAATTTACGTGTATGTTTGTTTTCAAGTGCCACAATACGGGTTAATGCAGTCACAAATGAGTGCGTAACGCTAATTCGTGACTACACGTCCGTTTTATGAAACTTAAAATATATTCCCTAAGCTCTAATGTAACTGTTGCTAAAACACGGATTACATCACAACACACCAGACACAACACATTTCAACACTGGAACATTATCTCGACACAGACAAATTATTAAGTCGCGTTGTGCGGTAAAAAAAATCCGCTGATTGTCTCATTCTCGTTTTGTATTTCATTTTCTCCTCCCTTTCATACATCTGTCACACTCCTTCTCACTCATTTAAAAAACCAAAAAATCTTTAAAAAATATTATGGTGACACAAAAATAAATACAAGTTTGGCTCAGTTTGATAAGCTATTGAGCCTGATGACTGTGCTTTCTCGTCGCACTAGTCATTTCTGTACATAGAATTTACATGATTGCAAGGATTGATAGTTAGCAATCCTGAAGTATTGAAAAATCTAATTACCTATTCTACATTGGTGTACAGTACTAAACTACTCTAAGGGAAGTAACCTAATTAAACTAATGAAATATAGTGAAATGAGTTAGTTACCTTTTTAGATGTTTCTCCCTTGACTAATGTGATTTTAAATGAGGGGGGAAAAAAAACCCAAAAAAATGGGGGTAATGGTTTATTTAACTACCTGATATTAAATGTGGGTAACTTACGATAACTAAATGAAGTAAATGGAGGTGATGATTTATGTACTAGTTGGAAATGGAAATGCGTTTAACTTCATATCACTAAATGAGATGTTTTATAACTCAAGATTCAGATGAAATGAAATGAACTGATTTACTATCCTTTCTAGCACTTTTGTCCTAGCTGTAACTTACTGTAATTAAGCTATTTTATGTTATTAAATAAATTTTGTCTTATTCTATAATAAATATAACTATACTATTATCTGCAACTGCATTAAAAGAAATTTATAATACATATCACAATACATCAAAAATGTACATATTAATTACTTTAAAATACCTCAGGTATGTGGGTGGCTTACTGTCTTTAAGTAAATCTCGTTGACACACTTTGAGATTAAATAAGCACTCGTCCTGGGTAATAATATTAACTACACAGTCCTATTCACACTTTTACATTTGCATCAATTCGGTGATGGCGTAGACATCTTCATTAGTGTCTGTCCTCTAACATAGTTCTGACACTGTTCTCACAACGCTAACACAAGGTGATTCATCACTGTATGAGCAATATCACTGGAAAGCTGTTCATGAACACCTTGGACACCAGTTAATTAATGTGTCTTTAGCTATGTTATCGTAGACTAAGTTCTGTGTGAAACGTAAGGTATCTCTACACCAGATGGTCTACTAAGAGTGTCTGCGAGCATATTAAGTTTTCCTTTAATATGTTCAATATTTAACGAATAGTTCTGCAATATCAGTGACCATCTATAGACCCTATTATTCCGAGGGGAACATGACTGCATGACTGTGATCGGGGAATTGTCAGTTTGGATGACGAAGTGAGTACCCGCTAAAAAACGGTGAAGTTTACCTATGCAATATACCACACTAAGGGCTTCCAACTCTGAGATGGAGTACTTGGCTTCAGCAGGTGTGATCTTCCGGCTTACATAGCAAATGGGGTGAAAAATGTCATCGTAGAACTGGCCCAGCACTCCCGCGATGGAAACGGTGCTCGCGTCTGTCCTAAGATAATAAATTAGGCCTGGATTAGGCAGGCGTAAGATTGGTAAATCGCTAAACAAAAGTTTAAGTTTTGACAATGCGTTAATTAATAATGCATCTTTTACATCCAATTTTACAGACGCTTTTAATACATTGGAAAACACACTCGTGATCTCAGCTAAATTTGGTATAAATTTGCTGTAATAGTTTACCAATCCTAACAGGCTTCTAACCTGCTTTTTTGTGGTTGGCATGGTTAGATGTAAAATTTTAGTGACAATTCTATTGTCAGTTTTAAGTTGGCCTTTCGAGATGACATGGCCAAGAAATTCAATTTCCTCTGGGCCCCAGTTCAACTTTGGCTGGTTTCACTGTAAGGCCGAAAAGTCGTAATCTGTCGAAGACATGTCGCAGTTTCTGTAGGTGTGTTGTCCAGTCCTCTGTATGAACACATATATCATCAATATAGGTCACTGTATTCGTCACTCCATGGAGCAGATCTCTAGTTAAACGAACAAAAGTGGCAGGAGCGTTTCGAAGTCCGAAAGGAAGAAATCGCCATTCGTACAGACCTAGTGGCGTTGAGAATGCAGTGAGAGGAATGGAATGACTCTGCCCCGGGGACTTGCCAATATCCCTTTGTTAGATCAAGTTTGGAGAAGATTTTTGAGGTAGACATGTCCAGAATAAGGTCTTCGCAGGAAGGTATTGGTTCTGCGTCGACCTTCGTGACACTATTTAGTTTTCTATAGTCTACGCAGAGGCGAATGGTGGAGTCCTTCTTCTTTACCAGGACAATTGGAAAAGAATATTCAGAATTAGATTTTTGGATGATTCCACTAGACTCTAAACTTAGAATTTCCTTATTGAGACTTTCCCTATAGCTAAGTGGAATGGAGTAAGGTCGGCATTTGATAGGTTTGTTATCCGAAAGAAGGATGGAGTGCTCGATTCTGTCCGTCCTACCTGGAATGTCGGAAAATATGTCTTGGTACTCCGTTACTAGTTCTATTGTCTGTCGTCTCTGTTCGTTCGTTAGTTTCGGTTCTATCCGTATGCTATCTATCGTAGCTGTCTTGTCTACTGTCGGAACGGGTAGTTCCATGTCATCGTCGTCTACCTGATTCAGTACAGTGGTGGTACTAAATGCGTTTTTTTTTGCTCATTTAAATGTGTGCATATTGTCGTCGTTGTCTGTCTCACTAACTAGTGTAGTTGCGTTATGTATGTCTGTCGTCCTATCACTTGGTGTGGATGCATTCTGTTCGTCTGTCATCAGTTCTTCTTGTCGTGAAAAGTACGGTTTCAACATGTTGATATGAAATATCTTTAAGTGTCTGTTTATCGATATTTCATAATCGACATCTGAGATTTTGCGTATCACCTTGAATGGCCCTTGCCATGAAGTCAATAATAAATTACGTTTGTCTGGCAGTAACAGCAGTACCTCTTGATCAGGTTCAAGGTTAATAGTCTTCGCACCCTTATTGGCGTACTGGCGGTAGATTTGACCTTTTCTCTCCAAAGATGCTTTGGCTATGAGACACGATTTCATTATTTTATCCCGTGTCTCAGTTACCATCTCATAAGGTGTTTTGGGGTTGGAATTTCCATCGTATTAGTCACTAGCTGATGGTAAATGGTAAGGGGTCCACGTGGGTTAGCCCCGTATACTAACTCAAAAGGCGAGAAACCCGTACTTGAATGGGGAATTTCTCGATAGGCGAACAGCACTGTTGGTAACAGTGTATCCCAATCGGATGGGTTTTCTGCTGTCACCTTAGCCAGCATATGTTTTAAGTCACCGTTAATTTTCTCCACAATTCCATTGCTGGCTGGATGGTAGGCTGTCGTAAAATGTTGTTTAATTCCTAACATTTTTGTAAGGGCTTGCGTTGCAGCCGATATGAATTGAGTTCCACGGTCGGATAGAATGGTACGAGGGAATCCGAATCGTGAGAACAGGTGCAAGAATACATTGGCCACATCTTTGGAGGTGATGTATTTTAAAGCTACCGCCTCAACCCATCTTGAACAAAGGTCTACTAGCGTTAGGATGAAGCGGTTTCCTTTGCTGGACACCTGATTCAGGGGTCCAACAATATCTACCGCAACACTCTCGAATGGTCTAGAAGCCAATGTTGAAGGTTGTACTTCTGCTGTTGCATGTTTACCCTTTCGCACTAATTGTTGGCACACCTTACAAGAACGACAAAATAGTTTTATGTCATTACAAAAACCAGGCCAATAAAAGTGAGCTTGAATTCTTGCTCTGGTTTTGTCGTATGCGAGATGTCCAGCAAACGGTGACTCATGTGCAATCTTTAGCACAGTTTGGCGATGTTGTACAGGTAACACCGTCTGCTGAATCTCATGATTATTGGTTGTATAATAACGAGTAAGAATTCCCTTATTAAGTCTAAAGAACCATGATGCATTTTTCGTGATATTGGCTTTCTCCCCTAATACTTTCAGATAGGGGGAAATACTTGAATCAGCATGTTGCTGTTTTATGAATTTCTGTCTGGTGGTGTTATCATTTGTCCCACTTGGGGGTTAGTAATAACAATCTTTCTTCCTGTAATGAGTCTTCGTGTTTGATGGTATCTGCCCTGGTAATTGCATTTGCTGCATTAATTTCTTCCCAGGCAGCTATTTCTTCGTTAGTGCAATGTTTTAATTGGGGTAAACATCCCAAAATCAAATCAGTACAAGGGGTTTTTTAAAATAGCACATGTAAAGGTACCAGAAAGAAAAGGGGTGTTTATACGGGCTTTTGCCAATGGGTAAATTTCTATATTACCTGAAAAATCAAAAATTTCCCTTTTTTAGACCGATTAGAGTGCTGCCACTATCGAGCAAACATTGGCATGGTTTCTCATTGACCATTGCATTGTGGAACACTAGATTGCCTCTGGAGGCTAGTGCTGCATTTGCACTCTCATTGGAGAATGGTACAGTGTGTCCACATTCTAGTTTACCGTCTGCATGAAATTGGGGCATCGTTCACAACTATCGAAGTTTAAAATATCTGTAATTACACACACATCTTCACACTGATTAAATGGTAACTCATTCTCGACTTCACATTCAGTCTCACTACCACTGTCTGATGAGGTATCGATCAATACCGCATTATCGCTCTCATTCTCTGTCGTCCTAAACATTTGGATGAGTAGTGGCCATAGCTTGAACAGAAAAAAACATTTGACAGCACGTCTGTATGCATTTCTCTTACTCTCTTGCTTTTTAATTATTGTTTCCAGGTGTGCAGGATAATTTGGGTTTTTGTCACACATTGAGTAAGGTTTGTGAAAAAGTTGACAATACATACATTTAGGTAATTTCTGATCTTTATTATCGCTTCTCTGAAATGGTTTCCTATTCAGAAACTTTTTGGGTTGGTCTTTAACAAATGATACAATTTCGGATTCTATCGTGGGTGTTTTAAACACGTCTCTGTTTGAGGAGAAATATGCGGCACCCTTTTTTTTCTAGTTGTTCTAGTGTCTCAATGTCTGCTTGCTGCAGGAACTTTGTAAAGGGAGTTGGCACTGTAGATATGACTTTATCCATTATGATTAAGTTTTTCAGTTTCTCAAAAACCTTCCCTATTTTAGCTGCATTTAGCCATCGGTTGACTACACTCTGAACATTGGAAACGTAATCAATAAAAGTTTCACTTGGTTTTGGTTTAAGATTTGAAAACTGAGCTTGATATCCAGGGGCGTCGAGTAAGAAATGTTGCATGATTCTATCATGGATGTATTGATAGTTAGTTCTTAACTCGGTTGGAATCGACTCGATTACTTTAAGGGGCTCACCGAGAGATTCTTCATATAGATCATTGCCCACATATGTAAAGGAACATTTTGGGAAACTAAGTTGGAATTCCATATTTTCCGTCCATGCGCTTATGGAATCGCCCTGGCAAAAAGGTTTGATGATATTTTTGTACTTATTAAACTTATTTTCCTCTTCCTGAATTTTTAATTTTTTGGAAGAGATCTGTCTGTGTGACTCAATTTCCATATCTTTCATCTTTAGTTGTGTCTCTGATTCAACCTGAATTTGTTTCTCTTTCACTCTAGCCATTTCTTCTATTTCTTTCTGCTTTAAACCCATTTCCTTTTGCTTTAAATCTATTTCTTTTTGTTTATTGATGTTATCTAGCTCTATCTGTTTCTGTTTGTTGATGTTATCTAGCTCTATCTGTTTTTTTTGGTGGCTTCAGCTAACTCTACCATTTCTTTTTGATGTTGTCTTTCACGCACTCGTTCTTCCCTTTCACTCGCTGCTTTCATTTCTGTGTACTCTTTGTATTTATGTTTAGCATATTTTTTAACTTCTCTCCTGTGTATCCTAAATCCTTCCCTGCCTGGATACATTCACCCAAGGTCGACATGGTTTTAGGTTTTAGGTATGTACACCCGTCTACTTTCTACTTTATGTCTTTTTAAATTTTGCTTGTAGATCAACCCGTATGAAAAGTGGTTTTAAATTTTGCTTGTAGATCAAACCGTATGAAAATGTACAATATTATGCTGAAAAACAAGATGCAATATTAATTCCGCTCATCAAAACATATCAAAATACTCATCTGATTTTTAGGAACGGATCGGCTGATCGTGATGACACTCTTTCGTTTGGCACGCACACACGCTTTGTTCTGCACTACACCAGTTGTCCCTGGTTTGTAGAGCAGTAACAATTAATAACTTGCAAATATTGTGGAAAACCAGATAGTTGCAAAAATATGCCACGAAAATACATTGCCCCCGACAAACAGATGCGGTATGGTTGATGTGAACGATCGTGAACGATGTGATAGTAAATGAAATGAATGATTCGTCGATGACTGGTCAATGTCTGTCTATGTCATAATATCTTTTATTTGCTTAAGCTGACTGTTTTTTAATTTATGATAGTGATGTGTAGACTATGATTTCCTATTTGCCTATTCGTTGTAGTGCCATCGTGAATAACTCTACTGAATATACACAAAAAGGGAAAAAAAAATGCTTCAAAATAATTATATAAATGATAATAAGTTTGAAATAAATAAATATAATTGCTCTATAGATCTCTTTAGGCTGAAATCTTACAACGAATACCGTTTGGAGCAGTGTAAACAAACACTCTTGATAGCGTTAATCTTCAGGCGCCAGCTACACACATTTTGTTTTAGGCCTAGTGCAACGCCAGCGTAGTGCTATTTTTAGCTACCAAAAATCGATATCGCTCAGCGGCATTCTCCGCAATGTATCATTGCGCCGTAATTCAGTTTTCACAAGAAATATAATGCAAACAAAACCATAATACTTACAAATGACATGAAATAATATTCAGAAAGCACAATTCACTTGTAATAGAGTACATATTGGCACTTATTCACGATAAACACTTTTTACGGCACTAATTTAGTCTACACTGGTCAATTTTCACTATAATAAATTAATACTGTGAATCTTCGGCAACCAAGCTGTGGGTGAGTTGGTTTTATTGTTTGGCTTGAACGATTGTTCAAGTCCCAACTTCTGACACCACTTTTGTCCTAGCTTGTCAACAACCGAAAGTGGACAAGCATTCGTGGACACTTCTCTTGCTACCACACGAAACTCGTAAGGCGTACAAGAGGATTTATCACAAGTTTTATTTCGGCTCGGCCTTTACAATTGCAGAGCCATCCATGATTCACAGGTTATATAAACACATGATTAATGCACAGTATTCCTTATTCTAAAGTCAGTCCTAAGCTCTAGCTATAGTTCTATCTACACAAAGAAACCAACGTCGATAACGATGTGCTAGCTCTCGTGTCCAGTCCCCCGTCTGACGATCTCCGCCGATGGCTGGTAACGCCACGCGCGGATGGATCTCGTGGGTTAGTAGGCATTGCGTGCTGGAGTTTCTCAGCACGCCTCAAGTGGTCTGTCACTACTAAACTCTATTAAGAGTTTACTTGTTTTGCCTACACTTCTCGTGAAGGTGTGATCATAGCTACTCAACTCTTTGGTTGACACTTGCGTGTCCGAGTAGAGAACTATTCATAGCTCTCGATCTCACCATTCCCCTCCTACTCCCTGGGTAGGGCTAATCTTTCCCCTTGGTCTCCCCACTCCTGGGCAGGGGTATGATCTTTATCCCTTCTTAGGCTTCTCCTTGACTTCTCGTCCCCCGTGGTCTTCCTTATATATCCCTAAGTCTTTGACACTATGTACATACCTTTCACAGAACTAAATACCCGGTGAAAACAAAGTGTGACTTTTCAAACATGAGAAACAATCAATAAAATATAATACTGAAGTGCTAAAATAAAACAACAAGTGTGTTGTTTTGTTTCATATAAAATTGTGGCTTTTCTTGTACACAAGGTTATCTTGGTTTTTAAATTTTACGAGGTTAAAAACAACATACTAACGGACAAATTGAAGATCTGCACTCAGTCTCAAGTGACGCAGTTACGTCACGGAGTACGTGTCGTCTTCAAGTACTCGGGATCAACAAGGAAACATTCTAGTCTGCCCTTTTTTATGTAATAATTATTAATTAGTTGTTATTGTTACCCGTTTACTGGAGTATGCATTTCATGAGTAGCTTCCGTCTTTCAATTATTTTTAATTTTTATTTTTTTTTTCCCTTTTTTGTTCACTCTTTCGATCCCTTTCCTATTGAATCTTTTATCCGTCACAATTCTTTATTCTAAATTCTTTCGTTTGTTTTCATTTCATCAGATAAAACTAAAAGTGAGGAAAAAACGAAAGTCTGCAGCATAGAACAAAAAATTTAAAAAATAGTAAAGTGGTGAAGAAAGGAAGTATTGCAGGAAAGACAGAAAAAAACTGAGTGAAAGAAATGTATGGAGGGAAGAAAGGAGGGAAAGAAAGAAACAAACAAAAAAAAGAAACAGGCATTGAGGTCTAAAAAAAACTAATGAATAAAAGAAAAAAAAAGGCAAGAAATGACGAATGAAATAACAAAGAAAGAAATAAAAAGGGAAAGGAGGAAAGCGGGGGGGGCGGGAACGACGAGAAAATGCCACAAAGAATGAACAAAAGAAAAACAGATGAAACGAAGAAAAAAAAGAATGAATGAAAGCGAATGAAATCACGAAAGTAAACCAAAAAAAAAGAAAGGAAGGAAGAAAGAAGGAGAAGAAACAACAACAGGGAAAGAAAGAAAGAAAAAAAAAAGAAAGAAAGAAAGAAAAGAAAGAAAAAAGAAGAAAAAAAAAGAAAGAAAAAAAAGGAAAAAAGAAAAAAAATGAGACTGTTTTTTTAAAGCGATACACACAGATTGTTCAAACTGTACGGGCCACGTGATGTAAAAACGGGTGATTTCATCAGACACAGGATAAAAGCGCTACTGTATACAAATAGTTACAAACTTTATAACTAGCAGAGTGGCGCAGTGGGAAACGTGCTGGGCCCCTAACCCAGAGGTCGGTGGATCGAAACTACGCTCTGCTAACTATTTTTTTTCTTTTAAATTTACTTTTGTATTTCTTCGAATCCCAGAGAAGAATTAGACATATTGATATCAAATGAAAAAGATAAGATTGTGATAGAAAATCACTTTAAAGGGGGAGATAATCACAAAGAAAACATGAATAAGAAATGCAGTACATCCCCTAAAAGAAAAGAAACGAAGCAATGAATAATGAAGTGTTTTAAAAGACACAAATTCACAAGAAATAGGTGAAAAAAAAACAAGAATTTTTTTTTTCAAATTTTTTTAAATGAAAAATAACAAAATAATGAAGATTAAATTTTTGTACACGTATGAAATAAGTGCCGGTCTCTCTGGCCGAGAGGATTAGCGACTTTCTACGTAATCTCGTATACTCTCATAAGTAACGTGACGACGGTGAGAATCCGTAGCGGTTCTAATCGCGTCGGTAACTTACAGGGTATGTGAGCCGGCCGCTCAGAAAGCAATGGCAAACTACTGAACGTAATCTTGCCAAGAAATCAACAATCAGCTGAAAGATGCTGATGTTGACAGCGATGTCCTGTAAAGGATATGCAAACATTAAATGAAATAAGTATGCATTTAATTACCATATAAATGAAATAGACAACGAAAAGATAGAAAGACAAAAAGAAAGGAGGGAGACACTGCCTATTTAAAGCCCGACACAATGGATAATTGGTTAATTGCATATCCTTTTCAAGACGTAGCAATCAACCCCAGCATTGTTTGGTTGTTTGTTATTTTGGGGAAGTTTAAGTTCGGTAGTTTGCCATTGCTTTCTGAACGACAGTCACTCAAATCATTGTATGGAAACCAACGTAAGACGGTCTGCTGGCAAATCGCACACAGCTGTGTTTCGAACGCACTATGCGGAATTACGAACCACAGAGCCGGCAAAATGGATATACAGAACGAAAACAAAAAAGAACATAATTAAATGGCCGAAAGAAAATATTGCTTGCTTGCTTGTGTTCGTTGGCTTGAGCTCCAACGCGAAGTCCTGTATGTCGGATGAAGGCATACCAGTTATCCAGCATCAGTGTGATGTCATACAGGACCTGAGATTTGCGTGAGTATCCGTTGTCCCATGTCTGGCTTAGTGGTGTGCAGACTGGTTGGTTCCTCGCCGTACAGGCAGACACTCTCCGACTTCGGAGGAATCGGCGATCCTACTGACTTTAGCCAGGACCACCGAAGGGATTTGTTGCCCAAGACGCTCGACGAGGACGCGTCAATAGGTCTTGGCCAGTATGTAACCGAAAGAAAGAAGAAACAGACAAACAAACACACAAACAAACAAACAAGGCACCTATTTAAAGCTACCCATAAAAGGATAAGGAACGAAACAAAGGAAAAACAGAAAAAATAAAATAAAAAAATAATGAATGAAAGAAAGAAAACACTGCTTATGTAAGACCACACACACAGACAGTCTGACCAGGCCCGCACCTAACAAATCACGTGATGCAGCAGTCTGGGTGATTTCATTTCATCTCACAGGTCCACACGTCTGTACACAAATCTTGACTGAATTTCATCAACAGCAGAGTGGCGCAATGGCCCACAACCCAGAGATCCGTGGATCGAAACCACGCTCTGCTATTTTTTTTTTAAACTTTTTTTTTTTTTTAAATTTATTTGAACGTTTTAGTTTACATTGACTGTCTATAAAATTGTGGCTTTTCTTTCAACAGTCGACTCGACGCGCTATCGAGATCAAGACGCCTAATCGGTTAACGCAGAGGATGCCTCGCGTTAAAAATGCCACGCAGAGACACGCGCTATATACAGCCGGGAAGATGAAGGTAGAGGCGAGGAAGACGGCTACGACTGATGACGCTGTATCTACGAACAGCAGTCCGGCTCCCACACCAGCTGACGCCGTCCCAATTGATGAAGAAACCACATCTCAAACCAGCAGTAGCCGGGAAGTTCAAACCAGCTTCAAGACGATGCAGCCCAATCTTCCAGTTTCCCTCCACACAGGAGGAAACAACAGCAACATCTGAGGACTTCACCGGCAGAATACTGCTTAAACAGACAAGCGTGGGTGAAGCTAAACTGTCGGCGCTACCAACGGACAAGATAATCAGTCTGTTGGAAGACGAGCTGGAAAGACACAGCATCAGCAGCCACGCAAGGCACATGAGGGAGTAGTGTCTCCCTCAACAATAAACCAAAGACCACAGCACTTATGGAGAAGATAACCACAAGATGAAAAAGCCGAATCAAGCTCCACCACGGCATCTTATTGGAAGCCAGCCGACACAACAGGATGAAACAATGGGTCATCAAACCGAGTCAAGACCCATCTCACCAACGACCAGATCAGGGAGATGCTGACAAGGAAAACCACAAACTCAAGATCACCACTGCGAGAGGATCATTGGAAAGAACAACATCCCCTCTACTGTCGTCGTCGTAACATCAGAGGACCGACTGATCCCTCAATACATCAGATGGGACAGAGAGACCAAGTCCCAGAGCACTACATACCCAGAAAGCTGCAGTGCTCTAAGTGCCAGAAGTTTTTGGCACACCCGTGCCACCTGCAAGAGTGGGGTTGAGGTTTGCAGATACTGCTCTGGACCTCATCCATACAGTCAGTGCCAGCACGCAAAGATCGACAAGGACTTCAGGAGGCCTAACAATAACAGAAAATGCGCCAACTGCCTCGGCAACCACGGTGCCAGGTATCTCGGCTGTCCCTGCCACCAAGACAGCAAGGAAGCTATGAAGATAGCCATCAAGACTAACCTGCCCTATAAAGAAGCTAGGAGGAAGTACGAGGCACCAATCAACTCACCAAAGTGACAAAGCACAACTTGAAGGGCAACTGAAGGATCTGCGATCAAAGATCACCAGCATGGAGGAAGAAAAGACAAAACGCAAGAAACACAGATAACAGCCACTCAGCGCATCCTAGACGAAGCGAAGCAAGTTCAGCAGAAGATTGAGCAGGATGTCGCCCGAATGGCTGTTATACAGGCTGATACAGAAGAAAGGCTATCAAGCAGGGAGAAAGAAAAGGACAAGAAGCAAGAAACACAGGCAACAGCCGCTCAGCGCATCCTCGAAGAAATGAAGCAAGTCCAGCAGAAGATAGAGCTCAGGATTACGCTCGGATGGCTGCTGTAAAGGCTGAGACGGATAAACAGCTACTCAAAATACAAAACACTTTTCATGAGATGCTCGACCTGCTCCAGACCAAGACCCAGACAGTCACGCCCGAACCAGAGGATACAAGAGCATAAACAGACGAAGAAGCAACAGAGGAAGAACGATATCGCTCACCACCAAGACCCGACTGGCGAACGCCGAGAAGATTCGAAGGCAACTACGACGGGGAAATAGGAGGAACACCAGGAGAGACGACAACTGGTAAAACTCTCTGAAGGAAACAGCACCATATGACGGGGTGGGTACCCAATTACTCCAGGCCTCAACAAGCGCGCGACTCTGTCCAGACATGGAAAACCTCATCAAGAAAGTAACGAACGCAATCAACCCATCAGATGCCGGGAAGCTGACAACAAGCAGCCCAAAGTACGAAAGACAAACTTCAAGCTACACCATAAACACCCTACATAGCCAAGCCGAAAATTCGAAGGCTAAAAGGGGGTACTCGTACCAGGAATCGGAAGTACACAAGGCCATCTTGGTTTTAATTTGACGAGGTTTAAAAACTACATACTAACGGAAAGTTGAAGGGCTGCACTCAGTCTCAAGAGGCGCAGTTACGTCACGGAGTACGTGTCGTCTTCACAGGCTCGGGTTCAACAAGGAAACATTATACTCTGCCTTAAAAAAGTCGCTTAAAAGTCGACTCTGCCTTATTTATGTAATAATCATTAATTAGTTTTTATTGTTACCCGTTTACTGGAGTATGCATTTCATGATTAGCTTCCGTCTTTCGTTTATATTATTAATTTTTATTTTATTTTTCTTTATTGTTCACTCTTTCGATCCCGTTTCTATTGAATCTTTTATCCGTCACAATTCTTTATTCTAAATTCTTTCGTTTGTTTTCATTTCATCAGATAAAACTAAAAATGAGGAAATGAAATGAAAGTCTGCAGCATAGAAACAAATGAAATAATAGTAAAGTGGTGAAGGAAGGAAGTATTGCAGGAAAGACAGAAACAAACTGAGAGAAAGAATGTATGGAGAGAAGAAAGCAGGGAAAGAAAGAAACAAAGAAAGAAATAGGCATTGAGTGTATAAAAAACGAATGAATAAAAGAAAGAAAGAGGAAAGAAATGACGAATGAAATAACACAGAAAGAAATCAAAAAGGGAAAGGAGGAAAGAATGAACGTAAGAAAGGCATATAGAAACAAAGAAAACATGAATGAATGAAGGAAAGAAAATCGAATGAAATCACGAAAGTAAAGAAAAAAAGAAAGGAAGTAAGAAAGAAAGAAAGAAAAACAACAAAAGAAAGAAAGAAAGAATGAAAGAAAGAAAGAAAGAAAGAAAGAAAGATAGAAAAGACATTGCCTATCTAAGACCACACCAACAGACTAACCAGGTTTGCTCGTGACTGACCACCTGCTGTAATGGTCAGGGTGATTTCATCAGCCACACTGGTCCACGCGATATTGTAAACAAATAGTGACTAGCTTGTCACCAGCAGAGTGGCGCAGTGGAAGCGTGCTGGGCCCATAACCCAGAGGTTCGTGGATCGAAACCACGCTCTGCTAATGTTTTTTTTTTTCTTTTTTAAATTTATAATTATAATTTTACTTGGTATTTGTTACTTGTGTTTCTTCGAAAAAAAAAAAAAAGAAAGAAAGACAAACAGTTGTTTGAGTAGTACATAAGTTCATCTTGTTTTTAGTTTGACAGGGTTAAAAACTGCCAACACTGGACAGTTAAAGAGGTGCCACTCAGTCTCAAATGACAGTCACACAGTGACTGATCTGGGTCAGCAAGAAACACAATTCTAGTTTGTCTTATTTATGTAGCTAACAATAGATATTGCTCTTCAAAGATTAAACAACTGAATAAATTTTGGAGAGGGACAGATAGAACTACAAACATCAGATTGTTAAGAGCAAGCATCTTTTCCATTGCAACATACGCCTGCGAGACCTGGACACTTACTAAAAAGCTGAACAGCGCATACATGCCTTTGAATATAAATGTTATAGACGAGTTCTAAGAATATCTTGGATAAAGAAAAGAAAAAACTGCACCCATAAGTCAAATGCTGATTATTGAAGAAGGTTGGCTATTAAACAATGATAAAACAAATAAAATTGAACTATTTTGGTCACTTGAAACGTCATGAAAGTTTGGAGAGAACAAAAATGGAGGGGTATATGCCTGGGAAGATAGGAAGAGGAAGGCCAAAGAGAAGATGGGTGCAGAATGTGGCGGATGTATCGTAAGAAGGACATCTTGCTTATGATCGAGAAGTTTTCCGGAAGGTTGTTATAGGAATGAGGTTCTGCAAAGGACATGCTACTGAATGAATGAACAATTCATTTCCCATATCATTGGCACCTTGCCGTCTTGACAGACGATAGTTTGTGCTCTAAAAAGGCATAATAACTTTTAACTATGGCGGTAGCGAGTGTGACTGATAAGGCCAATTTGCGCTGTAAATGTCCGTTCACAGTGGGTGCATGTGAACACGTGGTCATTTCCACCATCATGCACCATCTTACGTCTCAAACGCTTGGTGTGTGACTTTTCTGCAATAATTTTCTCCTTTGACTTTATTCCATTTCTGATATTTGCCCTCCATGCAACACGTTCAGCGGCGACTTGCTCCCAATGTGCATTATCAATGCCTGTATCAATCATGTCCCGCTTACACACATCTTTGTATCGTAGTAGAGGCCGACCCTGAGATCTCTTACCCATCTGTAATTCACCAAAAAAGATATCCTTTGGTATTCTACCATCATCCATCCTCCTAAGATGTCCTATCCATCTAAGTCTACGAAGACTGAGCATGGAATAAACTGTCACACAACCTGATCTTTCCAATACTTCAGTATTTGTGATTTTGTCTTGCCACTTAATACCAAGAATTCTTCGCAAACACCGCATATGAAAGCTGTTTAAATTGTTCTCTTGGTGTGAGTAAGTTGTCCAGGTTTCACTGCCATAGAGAAGAGTACTAAGGACACAGGCTTGATAGACAAGGACTTTTGTTTTGGCAGTAAGCTTCCTGTTCTCCCAGACTCTTTTTCTTAACCTGTTCATTGTTGTTGCTGCCTTACCAATCCGGATGTTGATTTCCTGATCTGTTGTTGTGTTGTTTGTCCATCAAGAATGATGATGACCATTCATTTCATCCAGTGGGGTTGAAGGTGTGGAGCCGTGGGTTCTAAGATGGCTGATAAGGCCTATTTTGGCTCGAAATGTTCTTTGACAATGTGGACAAAGAATGCTTGACGTCTCTGGAGGAGGATTTCCTGCAGTGGTTTTTCTGTCCTGCCTTTTCTTCACAGCTCTTGCAGTCCTGGTTGCCTCACATATAACTGCACCTTTGCGCAATGATGCACGCCACGAATTTCGGTCTCTGGCTGCAGCCTCCCAGGTGTCATGATGAATTCCAAAAGCATTCAGTGAAATTTTCAGAGTGTCTTTAAAACGTTTCCTCTGGCCACCTTGGGAGCGTTTACCACAACGCAGTTCGCTGTAAAAAATTCGTTTAGGGAGCCTGTGATCTGGCATGCGAGTCAAGTGACCAGCCCAGCGAATCTGATTCTTCATCAGTAGAGTGTGGATACTGGGTATGGATGCTCTTTCTAGGACTTCAGTGTCTGGAATCTTGTCTTGCCATTTAATCTTCAGTAGCTTCCTTAGGCAGACTGTGTGGAAGTGGTTTAATTTCCTAGCGTGTCGCTGATAAACAGTCCAGGTTTCACAAGCATATAGCAGTGTGGATAATACAACTGCTTTGTAGACTTTTAGCTTTGTTTGCAGGCTTATTCCAGTTCTGTCCCATACATTCTTGTACAGTCTGCCAAAGGCTGCACTGGCCTTGGAGATTCTCGCATTCACTTCGTCATCGATTGTGACATCTTGTGACAGCTTTCCTGATCTAGTGATAATTAAATGAATGAACAATTAATTAGTTCTTAATGTTACCATTTTGTGGAATATGTATTCTGTCTGTCATTTATTTGATAATTTTTGTTTTATTTTTCGTTCCTGTTCAATGTTCCGCTTCCATATCTTTTGAATCTTTCATCCGTCACAATTCTACATTGTAAATTGTTTCGTTTGTTTTCATTTCATCAGATACAACTGAAAATAAGGAACTGAAAATAAAGTGTGCAATATGAAGAAAGATAAGAAGTGAAGTGGTGAAGACAGGTAGGGTGACGGGAAAGACAGAAACAACATGACAGAGAGAATAAATGGAGGAAGGAAAGAAGGGATAGAAATATAGAAACACGGTAGGAAATAATAGATGAGTGACAGAAGAAGTAATGAAAAATAAATAAATACAAAAAAGGTACAGAAAAACAAAAGACGGGAAGAAAGAACTTACAAAGAAAGAAATAAAGAAAGGAAAGTAGGATACACGGGGGACGGAATTGACGAAAAAATGTCATAAAGCACGAATAAAGAAAATAAATAAGGGAAAGAAAGACAGAAACAAAACAAATAATGAGCGAATGAATGAATAAAAGAAAAACGAATGAAAAACCCGAAAGAATAAAAGAAAGAGCGAAATATCGACAGAAAGTACAAAATATATTTTTTGTTAAACGAAGTAAAGTCAGAAAGACAGAAAGAAATTATAGAAACGTAGGAAAGAAAGAAAGAAAGTGCAAAGACAGACAGACAGACAGACAGAGAATGTCTATTTGAAGGCTCATACAATAGGGAGAAAGTATGAAAAAAAGAACAGATAGCAATGATCGAAAGAAAATGAATTAATGAAAGAAAGAAGGAATTAATCAAAGAAAGAAAGAAAGAAAGAAAGAAAGAAAGACGGGCAGAAAGAAAGAAAGAAAGAAAGAAAATGAGACTGTTTATTATATGTTCCTTCCTTCCTTCCTTTCTCCCCCCCCCTCTCTCTCTCTCTCTCTCTCTCTCTCTCCTCTCTCTCTCTCTCTCTCTCTCTCTCGGCCTGCCAAATGCTGGTGCAATTACGTTTGCATAGAGAATATTTAAAATATAATAACAAAATAGTAATGCCTTATTGATCACTACACTCATTAATACTTGTGTTCAAGCATATATCCAAAAGAAAAATATCAAGATAAGCAATAAGAAGGGGACATAAACATCTAATATTGTTACAGGGGCGATTATTAGAATTTAAAATTTAAAAAAAGGAAATTGTATACCTAAATAATATCATTAAGTGACTTAGAAATCTATTTACTGTTCCGCTTAGAAATAAAGAAGTACATATTTCAGTTAGACAGTATAATCTCCAGCATAAAGCTTTAGTTGACATACAGAAAATGTGTTTAATTTTTACTTAATTACATTTTATTATCAATTTTAGCATTTCACATTTATGTTAAATTTTTAAGACTGTACATTTAATTGCAGGTCGAGTTCTTTGTTACTGAATGATTTCCCTCTGTGGGGAAACAACATTTTTTTAACTGGCCTGCTAGGGCCACACAAAGTGTTAAAAAATATTAACAACGCCCATCCCAATCTTTGACAACATTAAGACAGAAATGAGAAGACTGAATATTAACATGTTAGGTATATGTGAGACCAGAGGATATTATAACTTCCGAGGAATATAGCTAAACAATTATGGTGGAGAGAAGAAAATATTACAGGGTTTCAATTATAACGGATATATAAATAGGAGAAGATCAATGTTGATTTGTAGAAGGCAAGGGTTCAGTAAATGCGAAAGATTCTCAATGCCAATGAATTTCTTCGCCTCTCATTTTCTTGGGATAGGTCTATTTCTGCCAACCCTCCTCCGTTCCCCGGACTCACTGTCACTCTCTCTTTTGACCCCAGGACCTACTCCCTGAGGTGTCTTTCTGGCTGACAACAGATAACCCCACGATCGTCATAGTACATATAACTTCAATTTAATAACTTAATAAAGGACAGCACAGGAAGAGATCAAGGCAGTTAAAACAGATAGTTATTTACAAACAAACAGGCGTAAGGTATTCAGCCCATGCGCAGAGCCTCATATTTCTTTTCTCATAGACCCAGGCTTAAGGCACTGTCCCTTCAGTCCACATCAACCTCACCGAGTGTGCCATCAGTTCCTTCCTTCCAGGTAAGTGGTGAGAACAACTGGCCGCTGTAGAACCTGGCTTCCTGTTTTTTGGTGGACATCTCTGCATATTCAGGCTATTGTGCTTCGAAGCCACATGGATTCACCTGGCACGCTGTTGGGTAAGAATGGGCACAAGGGGGACAGTTCATGTATAGGGAATGGGTATGTACCTTTCACTGTCACTGACAAGGATGGTGTTGACTGAGGACTAGGTATATGTCCAGTCAAGAATATAGGGTCACTCGACCCTATGTCGAAGAGATGACTTGCGTTGAGCTGGCACTGAGGATTGCCATTCTTACAGGGCTAGTTCGGGCTTCTATCCCTTGGACGGTGCATTTTGCATGGTACTGCCAATAACTTGAAAGTCCATGGTTCACTTGAGAATTGCGTAAGGTGACTATCTCGTGGCCTTGCAGATACCTTCTGCTACTTTCACTTCCAGGAGGACCCTGGAGAGGACAGAGATTAGTGAGCTTCCTGGCTGACTTAAGTACCGCAATCCTGAGGACCAATATGGACCTCAGTCCAATAAATTTGACATCATATACCTCACTAAAATAATTAGATAGGAGGCCCGAGTGAATGGGCCTGACCTGCAAGTTAGCCCCTGGATTGGCTACGTCCTTTCTAGACTAGGCCTCCAGCTTGTATAGGTCCTGTCGTTTGACCCTAAGAAAATTACATCCTCTCTTTATACCAGATTCACTCTCTTCTCTCATGCCATGCCTTTATTATTACTGGACACATTCGTTTCCTGGCTTCCCCCTCACTTGCAAACCCTGCCTTTCTCACGACAAAGCTCTTGTGGAGTGTGTGGGTAATTGTGTGTGTGCCCCCCCCCCCCCCCTCCTCTCTTTTAATATGTGTAGGGGAACGTGTAGATCATACTCAGTGTTCTCGGGACCCATCTTCGGTGCCCTACTTAATAGCCTCTTTTCGCGTATACGGTTCGGTAGTGCCCGCCCCTACGCCTTAGGTTTTGGTCACTCCGTGGTTATTTTAGTTAACCCCCTTTCCCGCTTAACGAGTAGTATAGTGGTGGTTCTGAATGGAACGAAGTTTAGTTCCCTATCCTTATTAAGAATAAGAAAGAAGACACTACACTTTCCGGCCACTACTCTCGTCTGAGCCGTCGCCGCAAGTGTACAGGCTGTGCCTCGCATAAAAGAATTTGTTTCAATGATTTATTGTTATTCCAGTGAGATGAAGTGGTCTATTTCTCTCACTGTAATCATCTTAACAACCAATGCCTATTTTGGTCCACCTGGCTACCATATTTGCTAAAAGATGAAAGAGATAGCACAGTGCGGACCTTCTTCCGCCTTAAGTAAATAGAACAGAGAGGGGTGGATCCCGTCCCCACGGAGCCCTCCCTTCATTCCGACAGAAAGTAGATATGTCATGCTTATATTCGACTTAAAGCTGACACTATACAGAGTTTAGGTTGTAGGAAGAAAGATAATAACAGCCCATCTGCTGCCAAGAACAAGCAAAATCATCGAGTGAAATATATTGCTCGGATTCGTTCCCAGGCTAGGCCAAGAATAAGACGCTAGCTGGGTTGGCCAGCTGTCGATCCCCTCCCGATATAGCACGACTGGCTTTTCTCCAATTCATCTCCCCAGTCGAGACACCAGCGATTCGTAGGCCAAGGCCGGGCATGAATCAACAAAACCCACTCTTACCTTTCTCTACCATTAAAATTTCCACCCTAATTCTGCACCAAAGATGTCAAAATCTTTAACTTTTCAAGACAAAGTGCAGAGAACAAACGGTTGTTGTTTAGGCGGACATTGATTGCTAAAGAAATTGCACAAATGCGTATTCGGTGCAAGGCACCCTTCGGGTTTTCCCGAAGAAAAGTAAGACTTCTCATAGTTCTCATAAGAAGATCGGGGTGTAAAAGTAACCAAGAGAACTATCTTCTAAGGGAGTTGAGCGGATAGGAGAACTGAGGGTTCCCGAAAGGGGTTTCCCTCTGTTTCCGAACCCAAAGAAGGCATGAGGACATGGGCCACTGGCCGTTTTGTTACATATAACTAGCCACTTTAGTAATATTTTCCAAATTGCTTAAGTATATAACTTGCATTTTTGCATCTGTTCGCAGTTTGTAACATGAACTGCATGTTCAGAACGATGGCGGCCGGCTGTTCCTAGATTGACTCGTTTGCCTTTTCGGTTAACAAGTGCATTTTTCAGGAGACTCTTTGGAGTCGTCGCTGTAGCTACGGAGTTTGTGCTTTGTGTGGCGCTTTCGGCGGGTCGCCCTGCGGAAAGAGACCGAGCCATATGGGTCACAACCCGAGTCAATGAAGTCTTTCCGGTGACTGCCGTTTCCATCGACCATGAACTGTATTTTTCGTGGAGGACTTTTGTGTTGGCATTCTGGCGGCGGCATTATGCACAGTGTACCTGAGCCGGCTGTTGGCTTACCGATACTCCTGTCTATTCCATTTTTAACATAGGGCAGTGAGGAGCATTTTGTGTGATATTCACTATCTAACTAACTAACTAACTAACTAACTAACTAACTAACTAACTAACTACCTAACTAACTCATTGGCACCTTGCCGTCTTGACAGACGATAGTTTGTGCTTTAAAAGGCATAATAACTTTTAACTATGGCGGTAGCGAGTGTGACTGATAAGGCCAATTTGCGCTGTAAATGTCCGTTCACAGTGGGTGCATGTGAACACGTGGTCATTTCCACCATCATGCACCATCTTACGTCTCAAACGCTTGGTGTGTGACTTTTCTGCAATAATTTTCTCCTTTGACTTTATCCATTTCTGATGTTTGCCCTCCATGCAACACGTTCAGCGGCGACTTGCTCCCAATGTGCATTATCAATGCCTGTATCAATCATGTCCCGCTTACACACGTCTTTGTATCGTAGTAGAGGCCGACCCTGAGATCTCTTACCCATCTGTAGTTCACCAAAAAAAGATATCCTTGGTATTCTACCATCATCCATCCTCCTAAGATGTCCTATCCATCTAAGTCTACGAAGACTGAGCATGGAATAAACTGTCACACAACCTGATCTTTCCAATACTTCAGTATTTGTGATTTTGTCTTGCCACTTAATACCAAGAATTCTTCGCAGACACCGCATATGAAAGCTGTTTAAATTGTTCTCTTGGTGTGAGTAAGTTGTCCAGGTTTCACTGCCATAGAGAAGAGTACTAAGGACACAGGCTTGATAGACAAGGACTTTTGTTTTGGCAGTAAGCTTCTTGTTCTCCCAGACTCTTTTTCTTAACCTGTTCATTGTTGTTGCTGCTTACCAATCCGGATGTTGATTTCCTGATCTATGGATAATTTGCTATTTACCACTGATCCTAGATATGTAAATGGTCTACTATCTCTAGTTCGGCGTCGTCAATAAAGATTGATGGTACCCATGTGCACCTTGTCTTCTTTTGCTAATTGTTAAACAAAATTCAGAACAAGCATTGGAGAATGCAGATAGTAGACATTGCAATTCTTCCTCAGAGTGGGTCGTACTAACTAACTAACTAACTAACTAACTAACTAACTATCTAACTAACTAACTAACTAACTAACTAACTAACTAACTAACTAACTAACTAACTAACTAACTAACTAACTAGCTAGCTAGCTAACTAACTAACTAACTAGCTGGCTAACTAACTAACTAACTAACTAGCTAGCTAACTAACTAACTAAGTAACTAAGTAACTAACTAACTAATTAACTAACTAACTAGTAACCTACTAACTAACTAACTAACTACTAAATTACCTAACTAACTACCTAACTAAATAACTAAATACCTAAGTAAGCTACTAACTAACTAACTAATAAACTAATAATTAACTAACTAAACCTAACTAAAAGGAACCTACTAACTAACTAAATAAGTAACACTACTATACTAACTAACTAACTAAGTAACTGACTAAGCTAACTAATAAGTAACCTACTAATACACTAATTAAGTAAACCTACTAAACTAACTAACTACGTAACCTACGAACAACTAACTAAGTAACTACTAACTAACAAAGTAACCCTACTAAACTACTAACTAAGTAACCTACTAACTAAATACAAGTAATACCTTACTAAACTGAACTAAGAACCTACTAACTAAATAAAGGAACCCTACTAACTACATACCAAACTAAGTAACCTACTAACTAACAACTAAGTAACCTCTAACTACCTAACGATACTAACAACTACTAAGACCTACTAACGAACCACGTAACCTACTAACTAACTAACTAACTAACTACTAATCTAAGTAACTAACTAAGTCAGTAACTAACTAAAATAACTAAACTAACTAAGTAAACTAACTAACTAACTAAGCTAAGCTATAACCTAACTAACTAACTAGTAACTAACTAACTAACTAACCAACTAAGTAACTAACTAACTAACTAACTAGACTAACTAAGCTAAATACTAACTAACTAAGCTAACTAAACTGACAGTAACTAACTAACTAACCAACTAAACTAACTAACTTAACTACCTACCTAACTAAATTAACTAAACTAACTAACTTAACGACCTAACTAACTAAGTACTAACCTAACTTAACTAACTAACTAATTAACTAGACTAACTAACTAACTAACTAACTAACCCTAAGGAACTAACTAAATCTAAATAACCTAACTAAGCCTAACTACACTAACTACACTACCGTAACTAACTAAAGAAACCTAAGTAACTAACTAACTAACGTAAATAACTAACCTAAGTAAACTAACTAACTAACTAACTAACTAAGTAACTAACTAACAACTAACTAACTTAACGTAACTAAGTAACAGACTAACTAACTAAGTAACTAACTAACTAACTAACTAACTAACTAACAACTAACTAACTAACTAAATAACTAAGCTAACTAACTAATAACTAACTAACTAACTAACTAATAACTACCTAACTAACTAACTAACTAACTAACTAACTAACTACTAACTAACTAACTAAACTAACTACCTAACTAACTAACTAACTAACTACTAACTAAGTAACTAACTAACTAACTAACTAACTAACTAACTAACTAACGTACTAAATAACTAAGTAACTAACTAACTAACTAACGAACGTAACTAAACTAACTAAGTAACTAACTACTACTAACTAAACTAACCTACGCCTACCTAACTAACTAACTAACTAACTTAACTAACTAACTACTAACTAACTAACTAGCTAACTAACTAACTAATTAACTAACTAACTACTAACTACTAACTAACTAAGTAACACTAACTAACTAACTAATCACTAACTACTAACTAACTAACTATACCTACTAACTAACTAACTAAGTAACTACTAACTAACTAACTAAGTAACCTACTAACTAAACTAACTAAGTAACCTACTAACTAACTAACTAAGTAACCTACTATACTAACTAAGTAACCTACTAACTAACTAACTAAGTAACCTACTAACTAACTAACTAACACTAAGTAACCTACTAACTAACTAACTAACTAACTAACAACAAAACTATAACTACTAACTAAGTAACCTACTAACTACTAACTAAGTAACTACTAACTAACTAACTAAGTAAACTAACTAACTAACTAAGAACCTACTAACTAACTAACATAACCTACACTAACTAACTAAGTAACCTACTAACTAACTAACTAAGTAACCTACTAACTAACTAACAAAGTAACCTACTAACTAACTAACTAACTAAGTAACCTACTAACTAACTAACTAAGTAACTTGCTAACTAACTAACTAACTAAGTAACCTACTAACTAACTAAGTAACCTACTAACTAACTAACTAAGTAACCTACTAACTAACTAACTAAGTAACCTACTAACTAACTAACTAACTAAGTAACCTACTAACTAACTAACTAAGTAACCTACTAACTAACTAACTAAGTAACCTACTAACTAACTAACAAAGTAACCTACTAACTAACTAACTAAGTAACCTACTAACTAACTAACTAAGTAACCTACTAACTAACTAACTAACTAAGTAACCTACTAACTAACTAACTAACTAAGTAACCTACTAACTAACTAACTAAGTAACCTACTAACTAACTAACTAAGTAACCTACTAACTAACTAACTAACTAAGTAACCTACTAACTAACTAACTAAGTAACCTACTAACTAACTAACTAAGTAACCTACTAACTAACTAACTAAGTAACCTACTAACTAACTAACTAAGTAACCTACTAACTAACTAACTAACTAAGTAACCTACTAACTAACTAACTAACTAAGTAACCTACTAACTAACTAAGTAACCTACTAACTAACTAACTAAGTAACCTACTAACTAACTAACTAACTAAGTAACCTACTAACTAACTAACTAACCAAGTAACCAACTAACTAACTAAGTAACCTACTAACTAACTAACTAAGTAACCTACTAACTAACTAACTAAGTAACCTACTAACTAACTAACTAAGTAACCTACTACTAACTAACTATCTAAGTAACCTACTAACTAACTAACTAACTAAGTAACCTACTAACTAACTAACTAAGTAACCTACTAACTAACTAACAAAGTAACCTACTAACTAACTAACTAAGTAACCTACTAACTAACTAACTAACTAAGTAACCTACAAAACTAACTAACTAAGTAACCTACTAACTAACTAACAAGTAACCTACTAACTAACTAACTATGTAACCTACTAACTAACTAACTAACTAAGTAACCTACAAACTAACTAACTAAGTAACCTACTAACTAACTAACAAAGTAACCTACTAACTAACTAACTAAGTAACCTACTAACTAACTAACTAAGTAACCTACTAACTAACTAACTAACTAAGTAACCTACTAACCAACTAACTAACTAATAACCTACTAACTAACTAACTAAGTAACCTACTAACTAACTAACTAAGTAACCTACTAACTAACTAACTAACTAAGTAACCTACTAACTAACTAACTAACCAAGTAACCTACTAACTAACTAAGTAACCTACTAACTAACTAACTAAGTAACCTACTAACTAACTAACTAACTAAGTAACCTACTAACTAACTAACTAACTAAGTAACCTACTTACTAACTAAGTAACCTACTAACTAACTAACTAAGTAACCTACTAACTAACTAACTAAGTAACCTACTAACTAACTAACTAAGTAACCTACTAACTAACTAACTAAGTAACCTACTAACTAACTAACTAAGTAACCTACTAACTAACTAACAAAGTAACCTACTAACTAACTAACTAAGTAACCTACTAACTAACTAACTAAGTAACCTACTAACTAACTAACTAACTAAGTAACCTACTAACTAACTAACTAACTAAGTAACCTACTAACTAACTAACTAAGTAACCTACTAACTAACTAAGTAACCTACTAACTAACTAAGTAACCTACTAACTAACTAACTAACCAAGTAACCTACTAACTAACTAACTAACTAACTAAGTAACCTACTAACTAACTAACTAAGTAACCTACTAACTAACTAACTAACTAACTAAGTAACCTACTAACTAACTAACAAAGTAACCTGTGGCAAAACGCCAATGGCTTGTCCTCATGCCTTCTTTTATTTTGGGTAAACAGGGGGAAACAGCTTTCGGGAACCCTCAGTTCTCTTATGTGCGCAATCACCATGGAAGATAGTTCTCTGGGATTCTTTAACAACACGATCTTTTTAATAGAACGATTAGATAAATGTCTTGTCTTCGGGGAAGCCCGATAGGGCACCTTACACCAAATACACACCAGTGCAACTTCTGGTGCAATTCATGTCCGTTCCAAGACTTACCGTTTGGTAATTGCAGAATGTCTATTTAATTCAAAGATTAGGACAACACTGCAGCCTAATACTGGGGAAATGAAAAGGTAATAATTGGGTTTTATTGAATACTGCTAGACCTTGGTTTATAAAGATAACTGGTTGTCTCGACTGGTGAGACGAATTGGCGAGACGGCAGTCTTGCAATATTGGGAGTGGGTTGACAGTTGGCCAATCTAGCTAAGCGTCTTGTTCTTGGCATTGCCTGGGAACGAATCTGAGCAATATAGCTTCCCAGATGATTTCACTTGTTTTTGGCAGCAGATGGACGGGGGCTATCTTTCTTCCTAAGGCCTGAACTCGGCATAGTAGCATCTCTCATTTAATATAATCATTATATAGTTACGGTATGCCGGAAGGAGGGAAGGGCTCCGTGGGAATGGGTTCCACCCATCTATTATCTATCTTCTTGAGCCGGAAGAGGCTATCCACAGTACTATCTCTTTCACTGAGAGAACCTGAACTCCTCTGAATCTACGTGTTATGTGAGGCACTGCCGGTACATCGCGGCGACAGCTCAGACAAGAGCAGCGGCCGGAAGGGGTAGTATCTTCTTTCCTATTTTTGCTGGGAATGGGGAACAACACTTCTTTGATTATTCACACAACACAATAAGGAAACACATATCACTAAGCACACCACACCACAAGAGCTTTGTCATGAGAAAGGCATGGTTTGCAAGTGAGAGAGAAGCCGGGAAACGAATGTGCCCAATAATAATAGAGGCATGGTATGAGTGTAGAGAGTGAGTCTTGTAGGCAAAAAGTTCTTAGGATAGCCAACCGGACGTCTACAAGCTGAAGGTCTAATCAAGCATGAACGTAGCCAATCCAGGGGCTACCTGACATGTCAGGCCCATTCAAGAGGGCCTCTTATCTAATTGATAGAGTAAGGTAAATGTTTGACCAATTTATTAACTGAGGCCATATTGGTCCTCAGGATTGTGGTACTTGAGTCAGCCTAGTCGATCACTAATCTCTGTCATCTCCAGGGTCCTCCTTGAAGTGAAGGAGCAAGGCACGAGAGAATCACCTTAAGACATTCTCAGGTGAACCATGGACGTTCCGGACGGCACAGGCTAATGACTCCAATCAAGGAATCAATGTCCGATTAGTCCTGATCTAGTGGCATCCTTCAGTACCCGCTCAATACAAATCACATCGTCAATATTGGAGTGGTTGAACCTATGTTCATGGCTGGACCTACACCTCATTCTCGGGCCTACTCATCGGGTCAGTGACATTGAAAGACCCATACCCATTCCACACTCATGACATATTCCCATTATTTGAAATCATACCCAACCTTGTGCCAAATGAACTTAATTGACTATGAATAGAAGTCTTCACAAACCAGTGGCTTTGGTTCTACAGCGGCTGTTGTTTCTACGGGGAAAGGAAAGAACTGAAAACTGATTGGGTGAGCTGTATGTGGACTGACCGGACAGTGTATTAAGCTCGGTCTGTGAAGAAAAGCTACCTGAGGCTCTGTGCCTGAATGAACTTTATCCTTGTTGTGTCTGTTTAGAACTATCTGTTTTAACTGCCTTAATGTTTTACTGTGCTGTTCTTTATTAGGTTAATAAAATTACTTTCAAGTTATTCTGACGATCGCCATGTTATCTATGCGTCAGCCAGAAAGACACGTCAGGGAATAGGTCCCGAGGTCGAAAGAGAGAGTGACAGTGAGTCTGGTGAACGGAGGAGGGTTGGCAAACAAAGACATATCCCAGCCAGGGCTAAAGATTATTCTTGAAACATTGTGACAAGGCTATTTGGGACCCTCCACGTAGCGTGTTACATAACCTACTAACTAACTAACTAACTAAGTAACCTACTAACTAACTAACAAAGTAACCTACTAACTAACTAACAAAGTAACCTACAAACTAACTAACAAAGTAAACTACTAACTAACTAACTAACAAAGTAACCTACTAACTAACTAACAAAGTAACCTACTAACTAACTAAGTAACCTACTAACTAACTAACAAAGTAACCTACTAACTAACTAACTAAGTAACCTACTAACTAACTAACAAAGTAACCTACTAACTAACTAGCAAAGTAACCTACTAACTAACTAACTAACAAAGTAACCTACTAACTAACTAACTAACTAAGTACCCTACTAACTAACTAACTAAGTAACCTACTAACTAACTAACTAACAAAGTAACCTACTAACTAACTAACTAAGTAACCTACTAACTAACTAACAAAGTAACCAAATAACTAACTAACTAAGTAACCTACTAACTAACTAACTAACAGAGTAACCTACTAACTAACTAACAAAGTAACCTACTAACTAACTAACTAACAAAGTAACCTACTAACTAACTAACTAAGTAACTTGTGACGGGATGAGTCTAGACACTATGCAAACACCACCACTACTACGTTAGTGGAATTCCTATTTACATTCTGGATTCAGTACGGCAGCTAAATTACTAATAATGACGTCATAATAACCATGCAGACATTTTCTGCACTAAAACTACACAGTGCACTATTGGGGACAGCATGTATTTTCACGCCATCTATTCAATGATGTCACAAGGGAAATTCCCTGTCTTCAACCCTTATCATTAATACCAAGTATATGGCCGGCACTCCCTAGCAACGGGAATACGGCGATATGCTATTAGTACTGCGGCACCCGGAGATTGTGACTAACGACTTCCGTCCGGTTCACAACGACCATAGCTGCTGTGCTAAGCAGACCTTACATGAAGTGGGCTGCCATATCCAACTCCATCCTTGGTAGATTATACCAAAACAGATCTTAATTGCTGCAATAAGACTGGGGGTGAGTGTAATAACACAATAGTTACGATTATAGTAAGGAGTGTGTACACATTTATATTCTGATATTGGGAAAACACAAACTTTCCCGACAATGTATATTTATGAAACGTGGGATTTGAAATGGGAGATATTGAGAGAAAACATACGGGGCATAGATATATAGATATATGTATATATATATATATATATATATATATATATATATATATATAATATATATATATATATATATATATATATATATATATATATATATATATATATATATATATATACACATATATATATACACTTATATATACACATATATATATATATATATATATATATATATATATATATATATATATATATATATATATATATATATATATATATATATATATATATATATATATATATATATATATAATGTATAAACCTTACTGATTTTTTTCATATGCATTTTGGAATGTATTTACATGTATATTTTGTTGAAAATATGATGACATGATTTTGCCATGTGGGCAGAAGTAGAAGAGGCACGTGGAACATAATTCTCACATGCCAGCAATATTACTAGGCGATTTATATTCAAACATAAATTTGCTTACCCCTGATTCACCGCCATGCCGAACTACACGACAATGACGGTCATAAGTTCAAAGCAATACCATGTGGTGAGGAATCAGGAATTTGGGGAGTAAATAACTCAACAAGGGATAACTGAGACATCCTAAAGCTCAATGCCTGGAATATCTCAGCCCCCTTGCTTGCCTGCTTGGCCTTCTTCTTATCTTTTAGCTCAGTATATTCTGTGGGGTATACCTCACTGACTTCGTGGCGACACTTGCTTGCTTTATGCCTAATGATTGATGTGGGATTAGGTTGAATTATTGTTGGCCTTTCCTTAGCTATCTAGGGAAACATCCTGGCTGCCCAGGACTTCCTCACCATGGTGTTAAGGAATGCACCAAGTAATTATTGCATATGAGTCACTTTCAAGTTTTACAACATGTACATTTTGTAATGCCTTTTTCAAACAAAGATTTGTCTACTGTTTTACTCCAATGGACCATGGGGTCTTAGAATGTGTCCACTTCTGGACCCTTTTTCACCTTGTATCACCATGTCATACAATGTATAGCCAAGCTGATAAGAGCTATTGGCCCTTTGCTTTTGATACAGAATAGCAGAGAGGAACTATGTTTGTTCCTATTCTGCATCTGACACATACACAACAGACACACAACACTAGCACTCAGACACATTGCTATTGTCAAGACACTAAGGAGTCTGCAACTGTTTGTTTTATTTAAGGAGCCTCACTGCTGATACTCCTGAAACCTAACTGGTCCGGTTACCGAAACTTAGAGCCACCAACTAGTGGAGACGGAACCTGGAAATCCGGAGGAGCATCGTACACCTGTCGAATGCCAGGGTCGACTCCAAGACATAATCCAAACGAAAGCCAGCACTATTCCTAAACGAGATCAGATTGTCTCAGGTGACTCTGTGTCTACATGTGGTCTGAGTGTGTCACTGTCTGGATGGTGTGAATGATGATATGCTATCTAGCTAAGCATCAGAAAACTATTTTTTTTTTGTACCTGTAACAAAATTTTATTGTCCCAGTTCACCAATTGAACGACAATTTTCATTATCTCTTTTATTATTAAAGAGTATTATTGTTTTTATACTTGCACCCACGTACTCCACTCGTGGATCATTTGACGAAAGGCGTGCTGTGTGAGTGCGTGAAAGTATTTTAAAACAGGGGGCTTCAATCAAATGGACGAAGGATCACCGACAAATAAACTAGACATTCGTGTTAGGTCTTCCTAAATACACGAGTGTTCTTCACATCTGCCTTTGTCTACCATAGTGAAGTCCCATTCTCATTCTATCGGACCATCCCTTTAGACATTCTTGTAACGAAGCCATAATTTCTAGAGACTGGATCGGCAAATCTCTTGGATAGGGATTCTGTGCCTGATTTCAATAGAAATTACCCTAAAGGTCGGTGACAACTGGTGGCTCTCGTCCGGGATCTACCCAGCTAATAGAAACGAAATATTTCTAAAGTAAATTAGTTACTTGGTACAAAAATCTTTTTATCATCTTAGTAAAGGGTGAAGTCGTTTAGGAAACTCTGTATTTAGTCGTTTCCATTCGATTGAGAGAGGAGTGAAAGTGTGTTTTGTATCATTGTTTGTAATAACCATTTTTGTGTATGTACTAATAAGATTTGTAAATTATTGCAATTGTATTAGTATAACGTGAATTGGGAAGTAGTATAATATTGATATAGAAATTGTAGTGCACTGATCACTCTCCCTCTCAGTCAAAACTCAGTCATGAGTTCATCAGCAGATTTGCACGCAGCAGCGGTAGCTATGGGGTTATCGGGGCCCGAAGCAGCCAAATATGTCCATGATATGGAGAGGGAGTTAAGGAAAGAAAACAGGGAAGATAAAATGCGTAGGCATGAACTCGAGCTTAAGAAACTGGAAGCAGCAACAGAACTTAAGAAAATCGAGGCTGAGAAAGAACTTAGGCAGTTACAGGAAAACGAAAAAATCCGACAGCATGAGTTGAGGATGAAAGAGCTAGAAAACCAAGCTCTATCAGCAACCTGTTCTAACGCCAGCTCTCCAGCACCCAGCATTGAAACCCAGCTACATTCGACTTCTCATGTGGGTCCTATGAGTTTTCCTTTGATGCCGTTCGAGGAAACTCAGGAACAATTGGATAGTTACCTTCAGAAATTCGAGAAATTAGCTGAGTCATTTGGGTTGGCTAGGGAACACTGGAACTTGAAGCTTTCTCAGGGACTGAGGGGACCAGCGTATGTAGTCTTTCAGGGACTACCTCCCGGCCATGAAAATTCTTATGAAAGTTTGAAATCGGCTTTATTGAAGAGATATGAGTTAACCCCAGCTGCTTATCAGCGGAAATTCCGAACCGCAAGACGTCTGAAGGGTGAGTCATTCTCACAATTGTCAGCTCGTCTGCAGAGTTATCTCTGTAAATGGGAGACATTGGGAGAGTATGAACACTCCTATGCGGGCTTGCGGGATATGATTTTGTGTGAGCAGCTGAGGAACTGTATGTCGAAGCCGATGGAAACTTTCATCATTGAACAAGGGGCACAAACACTGGAGGAAATGATAGTCTTGGCTGAAAGATATGTGACTGCCCATGGGGACTCTGTCCAAACGCAACCTCCCCAACCTCAACAGAACCCACCTCCAACCAACCAGGGACAATCCCCTAGCAATATACCAGCAGACCAGAGGCAACCCCAGCAGCAGCAGCAGCATAATAAAAAACAAACCATATCTGGGGCTAGAAAACCATACTGCACGAATTGTCATAATAATTCCCACACTACGGCAGACTGCAAGCGCACAGCAAAACCCCAGATTGCGGCTTGCTTCTCGATAGGGAAGAAAACCACTACACTACCAACGCCTCCCGAAATGAGAGGACATCGAGTGGTAGAGAAGATCAATGTCAATGGACAGTTGGTCGAGTGTCTGCATGATACGGGGTTAACGTATGATGCCATAATAGCATCGCACTTAGTAAAACCTGGTCAGTTGACGCAAAACATGGTTGAAGTTATGGGTGCGACAAGAAGTTCGCCTACCCTAACTTTACCAATAGCCCAATTGTTAGTTAACTCTAGATGTGTAAAGGGAACTATATCGGCAGCAGTGATGACTGACCCTATCTATAACATGGTACTGGGAAGTAAATATGTTTATTTAGGGGAACCATCCACTCCCATGATAGTAGGGAGTGCACTGACCCATGTCCCAACTCTAACACCTGGCTGTAACCAACTTCCTAGTGCTAGGAAGACTCTCCAGAGAGGGAAATTGTTTTCCTCTAAACGTTCGCTAGCGGTAAGGGACAAAGTTTTACTCTTAAGATCTAGTGGGACTAATAAGGAGACTGAGTGGCAAGGACCATTCCCCATAATGGAGAAAGTGTCCAACACCAAATATAAAATCTTCATGAAAGGTAAGATGAAAATCTACCACATTAAATGGCTCCGCATATATTGTGACAGAGCAAAAGAACGACCGGTACATCTGGTAGCTCTAAATGTTGTTCAGAAAGTAGGGAGGAGGGAAGAACCTCTTAGCTTTCCATACCTACCTCTGAATGGATCCTCACTAAACTTATCTGGAGAAACGCCAGGTCATACCAAAGTACCAAGCCAGCCCCGGAGTCGAAAGAAGTCTTATAGATCCTTCTCTAGATGGGAACAATTGATTCAGATATAAACTATGGTGAGAATGCATAGTCGATCTAGGCTCATCCACCCTAAAAGTTCGCTAAGCCGTACTTTTCTCTAGGGGCGGCATATGTGACGGGATGAGTCTAGATCACTATGCAAACACCACCACTACTACGTTAGTGGAATTCCTATTTACATTCTGGATTCAGTACAGCAGCTAAATTACTAATAATGACGTCATAATGACCATGCGGACTTTTTCTGCACTAAAACTACACAGTGCACTATTGGGGACAGCATGTATTTTCACACCATCTATTCAATGATGTAACAAGGGAAATTCCCTGTCTTCAACCCTTATCATTAATACCAAGTATATAGCCGGCACTCCCTAGCAACGGGAATACGGCGATATGCTATTAGTACTGCGGCACCCGGAAATTGTGACTAACGACTTCCGTCCGGTTCACAACGACCATAGCTGCTGTGCTAAGCAGACCTTACATGAAGTGGGCTGCCATATCCAACTCCATCCTTGGTAGTTTATACCAAAACAGATCTTTATTGCTGCAATAAGACTGGGGGTGAGTGTAATAACACAATAGTTACGATTATAGTAAGGAGTGTGTACACATTTATATTCTGATATTAGGAAAACACAAACTTTCCCGACCATGTATATTTATGAAACTTGGGATTTGAAATGGGAGATATTGAGAGAAAACATATGGGGCCTAGATATATAAATATATTTATAGATAAATATATATATATATATAATGTATAAACCTTACTGATTATTTTCATATGCAGTTTGGGAATGTATTTACGTGTATATTTTGTTGAAAATATGATTACATGATTTTGCCATGTGTCACAAAATAAAACCGTGAGTTTAACCCGTTGATTATTATAGAGGATTTCTGATTAAACGGACGATCTGCTAAGCGACAATTGTTTCAACTAATACAGAGAAAACATTCATAGTTGTGGCTGCACGTGTTCCCAAACAGGTCGGGCATAAATAACAGCGGTACTCGTACATCTGGTCAGCAAAAATAGGAACATTCGGAAGTGAGATGAATGCATACATCGCTTTGACAGTTTATCAACAGTCAGAGACAACCGCAATTGGCAGTTAGGGACAGGTAACAGTCTATCTGTCAATTTATAGTTTCCGGAACATCAAGAAGATTGGCAGCTTGTTGGGGAAAACTGTTGTTGGGATCATACAGTAACTCGTTAGTTTGTTGGGGGAGTCAAAACTAGTGATGACAACTTTGACAGTGACTAGGCAAGGGAAAATCGATTCTTGACAATGGATGATATGCCAAAATAACGCCTGCAGGACATAAACCATGTCACGTGACCAATTTTAGGTTTTGCCATAAACCATGATTGGGAGAAAGAGGGTTGACCAAAACCGTGGATTATGATGGACGTGTTTGTGGGAGAGCTCTACAGTGTTAGATTAATTTAAGATTAACTAGCATGTGTCGTTATGGCAAAGTGTAGTAGCCATCCCGGGAATGAGGCGGTTTTGCATAAGGTAGTCAATATAGTCTATTAGTTCTAATTAATATAGACTGTAACCTTGTTAAAACTAAAGTGTGATGATTAGCACTGTTAGTGGAAAACTAACTAGAGTAGGGAAGTGATACTTGGCTCTGTTAGTTGAAAATAGATTAGTGAAGTGTTGATAAGCTTTACAAGTTGAGAATAGAGTAATGATGGATAATTGGGAGACGGGGAAATTGCCCGCTGGGGTTTTGCACTCTGTATGGGTCTTTCCTTGTCATAGCCTGATTCGGCCCTAGGTGGGTAGCTAATCTGCTCTATGACAGTGTTTAGTTAGCTAAAGATCACTGAGCAAGGCAATAGGCTTACACTCAGCCGGTAGGATCAGTGACTAGTACTATCACCAGATGTGTTGTTTCTATCCTAGGTTCCCTACCAGATCCGAGGAAACTCAACAAGGTTTTAGGAAAGGTTCAAATCCCATTCGGAAGAACACCAGTTGAACAGTCAATAAAGTTTCGTACAGAACGTAACTAAAGCTAGAAGGAAGATGATTCACCAAAGACGGGTGATGATTGTTGATGCACCACACAGCATCAGACAGTAGTAACTAACCGAGAACATTAATTATAATAGTTACATAGTGTGATATAATCTCGTGTAATAGAACACAAGACATGATACTTGAGGCTAGATAGACACGAGTTAGGATCAAGTACATTAACAATTAACATTAATAACTGTGTACACACTACAAAGGACTTGTGCATTCTTTAGGAACGATAGGAACGTACATTGTGTAGGGTGCAACCGGTCCATGATTAACTGTTATTACCACCGGTGTCTATTTCGGATGATCATGAAATGGGATTACCAGAGGTCTGCAGAGGCAAGTCAGTATCCGGCAAGATGGTTTCGGCACTGGGTGAGATGTACCTGTTCTGATGTAACGTGCTGTGGTCTAGCCTTGCTAGGATGAGCTGACTGGGTTGTTGTCTGAGAGTCCGATTCTACACACTTTATAGAACACGTCACACATTTTCTTCGCATACACGTCTCATATACGTTACACTTTTCTTTTAATAAATTAATCTTTATTAATTTTTAGAAGCAAGCGTTGTTGAGTATGTTGCGTTGGATAAGTATGAGAGGGGGCATAGTACGACAGTGAGAGAGTGATAGGAAAAGGTGTCCATTGGCTGATGGAGTGTGTTGGACGGAAGCTGGTAGATTCTCCAGGATATTGATAGGGAAAAAAATATTATAATGTGGGTGTTGACTCTCTTCACTCCAGGGACGACACTTTAAAGGAAGGACACGACACCATGTGGGCAGAAGTAGAAGAGGCACGTGGAACATAATTCTCACATGCCAGCAATATTACTAGGCCATTTATATTCCAACATAAATTTGCTTAGCCCTAATTCGCCGCCATGCCGAACTACACGACACTGACGGTCATAAGTTCAAAGCAAATACCATGTGGTGAGGAATCAGAATTTGGGGAGTAAATAACTCAACAAGGGATAACTGAGACATCCTAAAGCTCAATGCCTGAAATATCTCAGCCCCCTTGCTTGCCTGCTGGCCTTCTTCTTATCTTTTAGCTCGTATATTCTGTGGGGTATACCTCACGACTTCGTGGCGACACTTGATTGCTTTATGCCTAATGATTGATGTGGGATTAGGTTGAATTATTGTTGGCCTTTCCTTAGCTATCTAGGGAAACATCCTGGCTGCCCATGACTTCCTCACCATGGTGTTAAGGAATGCACCAGTAATTATTGCATATCACTTCAAGTTTTACAACCATGTACATTTTGTAATGCCTTTTTCAAACAAAGATTTGTCTACATGTTCTACTCCAATGGACCGTGTGGTCTTAGAATGTGTCCACTTCTGGACCCTTTTTCACCTTGTATCACCATGTCATACAAGGTATAGCCAAGCTGATAAGAGCTATTGGCCCTTTGCTTTTGATACAGAATAGCAGAGAGGAATTGTGTTTTGTTCCTGTTCTGCATCTGACACATACACAACAGACACACAACACCAGCACTCAGACACATTGCTATTGTCAAGACACTAAGGAGTTTGCAACTGTTTGTTTTATTTAAAGAGCCTCGCTGCTGATACTCCTGAAACCTAACTGAGCATCGTACACCTGTCGAATGCCAGGGTCGACTCCAAGACATACTCCAAACGAAAGCCAGCACTATTCCTAAACAAGATCAGATTGTCTCAGGTGACTCTGTGTCTACATGTGTTCTGAGTGTGTCACTGTCTGGATGGTGTGAATGATGATATGCTATCTAGCTAAGCATCAGAAAACTATTTTTTTTTGTGTGCCTGTAACAAATTATATTGTCCCAGTTCACCAATTGAACGACAATTTTCATTATCTCTTTTATTATTAAAGAGTTTATTGTTTTATACTTGCACCCACGTACTCCACTCGTGATCATTTGAACGAAAGGCGTGCGTGTGAGTGTGTGAAAGTATTTAAAACAGGGGGCTTCATCAAATGACGAAGGATCACCGACAGATAAACTAGACATTCGTGTTAGGTCTTCCTACATACAGGAGTGTTCTTCACCTTCTGCCTTTGTCTACCAAGTGAATCCCAGTCTCTTCTATCGGGACTATCCCTTTAGACATTCTTGTAACGAGCCATAATATCTAGAGACTGTCGGCAAACTCTTTGATAGGGATTTCTGTCTATTTCAATAGAAACACCCTAACGGTCGGTGACACTACTAACTAACTAACTAAGTAACCTACTAACTAACTAACTAAGTAACCTACTAACTAACTAACTAACTAAGTAACCTACTAACTAACTAACTAAGTAACTAACTAACTAACTAACTCACAATTATTAAGCAGATCGTGGCAAATACAAATAACGTGGAGATTAAATGTCAGAGGAGACTTGAAAGTAAGGTAACAAACAATCAATTAAATGCCGTCTCCACAATGAAGATTGGCTGTAATGGATCTCCTACACTGTCTATCTCTCGTCCTGACTGTACATTCTTCTTTCAGGCTGCTGTTCGTCCATCTCTTGTTGTTATCTTCCCACTTGTATCGTTGACTACCCCATGCTGGCTTGCCCTCAACCGTGCCTTCCTGCATGGTATTTACAAGAGTATCATGTCTTTTAACGTGGCTGAAATATCTCACTTGCCTCCTCTTTATTTCTTTCATCAACACTCTCTTCATTCCCAGTTTTCTAGAACCTCTGTATTTGATTTTTTTTTTTTTTTTGTCCATTAATTACGACATATTCGTGTGTTTATCCCCATCTCCAGGTCCTCTATTCGACTTTCTAATTGCTTGTTCGATGCCCAGGCTTCCGCGCCATACAATAGTGTTGAATATACGTAACATTTGACAATTTCATTTTCAATGTGTTGTTAATCTCTCTAGATGTTAATACAGATTTCATGCCGCTGAAAGCATTTTTGGCCATTCCTATTCTCCTTTTGATTTATGTTTCACTTCTGGCATCATCTGTTATTATATGTCCAAGATAGGAGAAACTTGTTACTTGTTCTAGTATCTCCCCGTTTACTGTCTCATCTCATCTCATCATGTTCCTCTTGTACCTTGCGGTGTCGAGGTGAAGTATAAACTTCGTGAGAGTTGCCCGGTTATGGGCTTCGTATATCGACATTCCCATGGATTCTGTTATTCCCTCAGTCCAACGTTTACGTGGTCGGCCTCTTCCTCTGTTTCCATCTGGTCTGTACATCATTGCTTGTTGTGGCATGCTGTTGACTGGTAGCCTACTTGCATGGCCAAACCATTTGACTTGCTGCTTTCTAATAAAATCTAGAGCAGCTTTAACCCCTACTTTAGTCCTGATTTCTTCATTTCTGATCTTATCTCTTCTTGATACGTTGAGTATTCTTCTCAGAAACCTCATTTCTGTGTTGTGATTTTTCTTTTCTCTTTTTCTGTCATTGTCCAGGTTTGGCATGGTAGCAGAGAGTTGGTAGGAAGATTGTGTTGTAAAGTGCTTTCTTAGTAGTTATTGATACATGTTTGTTCTTTAGTATTGGTGCCATTTGTCCAATGAGTTGATTTGCCTTATGCACCTATTTTCGATCTCGTCTTCTGATCTTGCCATTTGATGATATTATACTTCCTAGGTACTTGAAGCTCTTTACTTGTTTCAAGGGATGTTCGTTTAGGTGAATTGTTGCTGTTTGTTCTTCTTTAGTTATAGTCATTACCTCTGTTTTGCTTGTGCTAATTTCATGTTATGTTCCTACACATTTCGTTTAGGACTATTCATGTGGTCTTGTAATTCAGCTTCTGATTTTGCTATTAGTGCTTGGTCGTCCGCAAACAGGAGTTCTCTAATGGTTAGATTTGCAGATGGTTCTTCTTCTGTGTTCTCGTTCATGCGGTATTCTTGCTGTCTCTGCTTGGCTGGTTTCTTTACATATGTTGTCTATATATGTTATGAACAAGAGAGGGGACAGGACACAACCTTGTCGTACTCCAGATCTTATGGTGAAGGGTTCTGAGTGTCTCAGTTGCTCTCACTATGCATTCACTGTGTTGTATAAACTTCTGCATAGGTTTGTTAGATGTGTACTCACTCCATATTGTTTAGGATTTCCCACAGCTTGTTTCTATCTACCCTATCAAATGCCTTTTCTTGGTCGACAAAGGCTAAGTAGAGTGTTTCATTGAATTCAATTTGATTTTTCTATAAGTTGTCTAAGAGCAAAAATGGCGTCTGTGCATCCTTTGTTTTTCCTAAATCCAAGCTGCGTTTCGCTTAGCTGGGGTTCTAAAGTAGTTCGTAATCTTTTTTCAAGAATTTTGCAAAATATTTTCCCAGTATGACTCAACAGTGAAATGCCTCTGTATTGTGTGCAATCTCTTTTGCTGCCTTTGTTTTTCCAAATTGTGATAATTATGGCATTTCCCCAGTCTCGTGGTGTCTGTTGTTCTACCCAAACATGGTTGAATAGTCTACTGTGATGTTCACTAATGGCCTTTCCTTTCCACCGCTAATTATAACAGCTTTCGTCTTTTTTTATGTTTATATCTAAGCCACCGAACTCCGTGGTGAAGGGCTTATGGGTGCGATTCGTAATCCCGCTTACCCGCATCCGAAACACAGCTGTGCACATTTGGCAGCAGACAGCGTTGAGCTGAGTTTTAACGATTGGTATTGGAGCCGGTCGTTTAGCAAGCAATGGCAAACTACTGAACGTAAACTTGCCAAGACATCAACAACAGCAGTAAAATGCTGGTGCTGACAGCGACGTCCTGTAAAACGGATATGCAACCACACAGAAAACAAAAATATCTAAGCCGACTAAGCCATCCATATATCATGGGTAACAAACACCAGGTTATATATAGAAGAAAGAAAGAAGAAAGAAAGAAAGAAAGAAAGAAAGAAAGAAAGAAAGAAAGAAAGAAAGAAAGAAAGAAAGAAAGAAAGAAAGAAAGAAAGAAAGAAAGAAAGAAAATGAGACTGTTTAATTAAAGCGACACCGACAGATTGTTCAAAGTGTACGGTCCACGTGAAGTAAAAACAGGTGATTTCATCAGACACAGGATCACGCGCTACTGTACACAAATAGATACCAACACCTTAACTAGCAGAGTGGCGCAGTGGAAGCGTGCTGGGCCCATAACCCAGAGGTCCGTGGATCGAAACCACGCTCTGCTAAATATTTTTTTTCTTTTAAATATACTTTAGTATTCTTCAAATCCCAGAGAGGAATTAGACATATCGATATCAAATCAACAGATAAGATAATTATAGAAGTACTACTCAAGGCGGAGATAATCACAAAGAAAACATGAGAAAAGAAATACGTCCCCAAAAATGAAAACAACAGAAAAAAAAAGAAAACAAAACAAAACAAACGAAGCAATGAATAATGATGGGCTCTGAAAGACACACATTCACAGGAAAGGGGTGAAAAACAAGAGTATTTAAAAAAAAAAAGAATTATTGAAATGAAAAATAACAAAATAATGAAGATTAAATGTATGTACACATATGGAACAAGTATGCATTTGATTGCCATATAAATGAATTAGAAAACGAAAAGATAGAAAGACAAAAAGAAAGGAGGGAGACACTGCCTATTTAAAGCCCGACACAATGGATCATTGGTTAATTGTATATCCTTTTCAAGACGTAGCAGTCAACTCCAGCATTTTGTTGTTGTTGGTTGTTTGTTATTTCTGGGGAAGTTTAAGTTCGGTAGTTTGCCATTGCTTTCTGAACGACCGGCACTCAAATACTTGTATGGGAGCCAACGCAAGACGGTCTGCTGGCAAATATCACACAGCTGTGTTTCGAACGCACTATGCGGGATTACGCACCACAGAGACCGCACAATGGATAGAAAGAACGAAAAAAAAAAAAAGAACACGTATAAATGGCCGAAAGAAAATATTGCTTGCTTGCTTGTGTTCGTTGGCTTGAGCTCCAACGCGAAGTCCTGTATGTCGGATGAAGACATCCTGTTGTCCAACATCTGTGTGATGTCATACAGGACCTGAGGTTTGCGTGAGTATCCGTTGTCCCATGTCTGGCTTATTGGTGTGCAGACTGGTTGTTCCTTGCCGTACAGGACTTTGGAGGAATCGGCGACCCTACTGACTTTAGCCAGGACCCCGAAGGGACCTGTCGCCCAGGACGCTCGACGAGGACGCGTCAATAGGTCTTGGCCAGTATATAACCCGAAAGAAAGAAAGAAACAGACAAACAAACACACAAACAAACAAAAAAGACACCTATTTAAATCTACCCAAAAAAGGATATAAGGAACGACAGAAAGAAACACAGAATAAATGAAATCAGAGGGATTTAAATTTGTGAGTTTTAACGCAGATACCCAGTTTTTCGTGGATTTGTGATTTCTAAAATGGCCAACTTTGAACCCGAAGAAGTGTTAATAATAATAATAATAATAATAATGGAGCTATGATAGAAGCGATTTTTACAGCTCAGGACTGTCAAATAAGGATTGTAGTAATACGGAAAGTGCCGATGAGGATTCAGACCTCGTGTTCCCGTGGTTTAGGTGTATTGGGACTAAAGCGGATTGTGTTAATCCATATCCATTCATGGAGATGTCCGGACCACTGTCACGGGACTACTGTCGTTAACGATAAGATGATAAACTAACAGAGACAGTCTGTATTCACAGCTGCAATTGTTTGTTACTAGTGGAGAAACACTCACGTCGGATCAAAGGAAACTACAAGTCTTTGAGAGTTCCCTAGGAAACAATAAATCTGTCGGCATTATTTGATGTATCGTCGTTCAAGAGAAAACGCTTGTTGTGTTCGTGGTAGGAGGGGGAACAACTATTCTTGTGAAGTTGGTAAGACCACCTGGTGTTTACATCGAATGACGTCACTAGGACACTCCCCGACTGTATGAAACACAGAATTTGTTACCGCTAGTGTGAACAAGAGAGTTGACCTAGGCTGAAGTGTCTGACTAGCTCGGTTTTAATATTGAAAAGAATCTAGCGTGTTCTGTATCAATTCACGTTGAGGAACATGTGTCTTTAATGGCAAAGTGTAGGTTCGATTCAGGATAAAGCCGAGTGTTCATAAGGTATTCACTAACTAACATTTAGATGTAAATAATGTAGGGTAGTCTAGTGATTAATAGAGCTAGATCTTAAACATAGTGTTGTTGCTTTGTGGTTAGGAATTCAAGGAACGTCGGCGACAGCAGGCAATCGCATTGTTAAAACTAACTAGTGTGAGAGATCAATTAGCTCAGCTAGTTGGAAATAGTGAAGTGGGATGATATTTAGAAGGATTGAGGATGGTTGGGGGATGGGGGAAATGTCTAATGGTGGGATCTTCCAGTGGGGGTCAACTGGGGTTCTGCACTTTACATTTGGTCTTTCCTTGTTTTACCCTAATTCAGACCGATGTAATGAGCTCCTCTGCCCCATGACAGAGTTTGGTTCACTGTCAAATATCTGAGTGATGCCGTCGGCCTACACTCATCTAATAGGGGTCAGTGTCCGGTTGCTCTCACAAGGTGTGTTATCTCTCTTTCACAGGTTCCCTCAGATAACAAAGAAAAGAAGTTGAAACATCACTGTTTACTATCAGGGATAAATTAGTGCAGGAAGAGTTATTCATCAGCTTTTGCACTGGGCCCATGATAAAAGGGTCTGAAGGAACATGGCTCGGTTGAGCAGAAACTAGAAGTATCCAGCAGATGACTTTATCAACTAATTAAGTACCTACTACTAACTAACTACGTAACCTACTAACTAACTAACTAAGTAACCTACTAACTACAAAGTAACCTACTAACTAACTAACTAAGTAACCTACTAACTAACTAAGTAACCTACTAACTAACTAAGTAACCTACTAACTAACTAAGTAACCTACTAACTAACTAACTAACTAAGTAACCTACTAACTAACTAACTAAGTAACCTACTAACTAACTAACCTACTAACAACTAACTAAGTAACCTACTAACTAACCAAGTAACCTACTAACTAACTAACTAACTAATAACCTACTAACTAACTAACTAAGTAACCTACTAACTAACTAACTAAGTAACCTACTAACTAACTAACAAAGTAACCTACTAACTAACTAGCTAACTAAGTAACCTACTAACTAACTAACTAACTAACCTACTAACTAACTAACTAACTAAGTAACCTACTAACTAACTAACTAAGTAACCTACTAACTAACTAGGCACCTACTAACTAACTAACTAAGTAACCTACTAACTAACTAACTAAGTAACCTACTAATTAACTAACTAACTAAGTAACCTACTAACTAACTAACTACTGTAACCTACTAACTAACTAACAAAGTAACCTACTAACTAACTACTAAGTAACCTACTAACTAACTAACTAAGTAACCTACTAACTAACTACAAAGTACCTACTAACTAACTAACTAACTAAGTAACCTACTAACTAACTAACTAAGTAACTTGCTAACTAACTAACTAACTAAGTACCCTACTAACTAACTAAGTAACCTACTAACTAAACTAACTAAGTACTACTAACTAACTAACTAATAACCTACTAACCTAACTAACTAAGTAACCTACTAACTAACTAACTAAGTAACCTACAAACTAACTAACTAAGTAACCTACTAACTAACTAACAAAGTAACCTACTAACTAACTAACTAAGTAACCTACTAACTAACTAACTAAGTAACCTACTAACTAACTAACTAACTAAGTAACCTACTAACTAACTAACTAACTAAGTAACCTACTACTAACTAACTAAGTAACCTACTAACTAACTAACTAAGTACCTACTAACTAACTACTAACTAAGTAACCTCTACTAACTAACTAACCAGTAACCAACAACTAACTAAGTAACCTACTAACTAACTAACTAGTAACCTACTAACTAACTAACTAAGTAACCTACTAACTAACTAACTAAGTAACCTACTAACTAACTAACTATCTAAGTAACCTACTAACTAACTAACTAACTAAGTAACCTACTAACTAACTAACTAAGTAACCTACTAACTAACTAAAAAAGTAACCTACTAACTAACTAACTAAGTAACCTACTAACTAACTAACTAACTAAGTAACCTACAACCTAACTAACTAAGTAACCTACTAACTAACTAACAAAGTAACCTACTAACTAACTAACTATGTAACCTACTAACTAACTAACTAACTAAGTAACCTACAAACTAACTAACTAAGTAACCTACTAACTAACTAACAAAGTAACCTACTAACTAACTAACTAAGTAACCTACTAACTAACTAACTAACTAAGTAACCTACTAACTAACTACTAACTAAGTAACCTACTAACTACCTAACTAACTAAGTAACCTACTAACTAACTAAGTAAGTAACCTACTAACTAACTAACTAAGTAACCTACTAACTAACTAACTAACTAAGTAACCTACTAACTAACTAACTAACCAGTAACCTACTAACTAACTAAGTAACCTACTAACTAACTAACTAAGTAACCTACTAACTAACTAACTAACTAAGTAACTACTACTAACTAACTAACTAAGTACCTACTAACTAACTAAGTAACCTACTAACTAACTAACTAAGTAACCTACTAACTAACTAACTAAGTAACCTACTAACTAACTAACTAAGTAACCTACTAACTAACTAACTAAGTAACCTACTAACTAACTAACTAAGTAACCTACTAACTAACTAACAAAGTAACCTACTAACTAACTAACTAAGTAACCTACTAACTAACTAACTAAGTAACGTACTAACTACTAACTAAGTAACCTACTAACTAACTAACTAACTAAGTAACCTACTAACTAACTAACTAAGTAACCTACTAACTAACTAAGTAACCTACTAACTAACTAACTAAGTAACCTACTAACTAACTAACTAACTAAGTAACCTACTAACTAACTAACTAACTAAGTAACCTACTAACTAACTAACTAAGTAACCTACTAACTAACTAAGTAACCTACTAACTAACTAACTAACTAAGTAACCTACTAACTAACTAACTAAGTAACCTACTAACTAACTAAGTACTACTACTAACTAACTAAGTAACCTACTAACTAACTAACTAAGTAACCTACTAATTAACTAACTAACTAAGTAACCTACTAACTAACTAACTAACTAAGTAACCTACTAACTAACTACAAAGTAACCTACTAACTAACTAACTAAGTAACCTACTAACTAACTAAGTAAGTAACCTACTAACTAACTAAGTACCCTACTAACTAACTAACTAACTAAGTAACCTACTAACTAACTAACTAAGTAACTTGCTAACTAACTAACTAACTAAGTAACCTACTAACTAACTAAGTAACCTACTAACTACTAACTAAGTAACCTACTAACTAACTAACTAAGTAACCTACTAACTAACTAACTAACTAAGTAACCTACTAACTAACTAACTAAGTAACCTACAAACTAACTAACTAAGTAACCTACTAACTAACTACAAAGTAACCTACTAACTAACTAAATAACTAACCTACTAACTAACTAACTAAGTAACCTACTAACTAACTAACTAACTAAGTAACCTACTAACTAACTAACTAACTAAGTAACCTACTAACTAACTAACTAAGTAACCTACTAACTAACTAACTAAGTAACCTACTAACTAACTAACTAACTAAGTAACCTACTAACTAACTAACTAAGTAACCTACTAACTAACTAACTAAGTAACCTACTAACTAACTAACTAAGTAACCTACTAACTAACTAACTAAGTAACCTACTAACTAACTAACTAACTAAGTAACCTACTAACTAACTAACTAACTAAGTAACCTACTAACTAACTAAGTAACCTACTAACTAACTAACTAAGTAACCTACTAACTAACTAACTAACTAAGTAACCTACTAACTAACTAACTAACCAAGTAACCAACTAACTAACTAAGTAACCTACTAACTAACTAACTAAGTAACCTACTAACTAACTAACTAAGTAACCTACTACTAACTACTAACTAAGTAACCTACTAACTAACTAACTATCTAAGTAACCTACTAACTAACTAACTAACTAAGTAACCTACTAACTAACTAACTAAGTAACCTACTAACTAACTAACAAGTAACCTACTAACTAACTAACTAAGTAACCTACTAACTAACTAACTAACTAAGTAACCTACAAAACTAACTAACTAAGTAACCTACTAACTAACTAACAAAGTAACCTACTAACTAACTAACTATGTAACCTACTAACTAACTAACTAACTAAGTAACCTACAAACTAACTAACTAAGTAACCTACTAACTAACTAACAAAGTAACCTACTAACTAACTAACTAAGTAACCTACTAACTAACTAACTAAGTAACCTACTAACTAACTAACTAACTAAGTAACCTACTAACCAACTACTAACTAAGTAACCTACTAACTAACTAACTAAGTAACCTACTAACTAACTACTAAGTAACCTACTAACTAACTAACTAACTAAGTAACCTACTAACTACTAACTAACCAAGTAACCTACTAACTAACTAAGTAACCTACTAACTAACTAACTAAGTAACCTACTAACTACTAACTAACTAAGTAACCTACTAACTAACTAACTAACTAAGTAACCTACTTACTAACTAAGTAACCTACTAACTAACTAACTAAGTAACCTACTAACTAACTAACTAAGTAACCTACTAACTAACTAACTAAGTAACCTACTAACTAACTAACTAAGTAACCTACTAACTAACTAACTAAGTAACCTACTAACTAACTAACAAAGTAACCACTAACTACTAACTAAGTAACCTACTAACTAACTAACTAAGTAACCTACTAACTAACTAACTACTAAGTAACCTACTAACTAACTAACTACTAAGTAAACCTACTAACTAACTAACTAAGTAACCTACTAACTAACTAAGTAACCTACTAACTAACTAAGTAACCTACTAACTAACTACTAACCAAGTAACCTACTAACTAACTAACTAACTAACTAAGTAACCTACTAACTAACTAACTAAGTAACCTACTAACTAACTAACTAACTAACTAAGTAACCTACTAACTAACTAACAAAGTAACCTGTGGCAAAACGCCATGGCTTGTCCTCATGCCTTCTTTTATTTTGGGTAAACAGGGGAAACAGCTTTCGGGAACCCTCAGTTTCTCTTATGTGCGCAATCACCATGGAAGATAGTTCTCTGGGATTCTTTAACAACACGATCTTTTTAATAGAACGATTAGATAATGTCTTGTCTTCGGGGAAGCCCGATAGGGCACCTTACACCAAATACACACCAGTGCAACTTCTGGTGCAATTCATGTCCGTTCCAAGACTACCGTTTGGTAATTGCAGAATGTCTATTTAATTCAAAGATTAGGACAACACTGCAGCCTAATACTGGGGAAATGAAAAGGTAATAATTGGGTTTTATTGAATACTGCTAGACCTTGGTTTATAAAGATAACTGGTTTCCTCGACTGGTGAGACGAATTGGCGAGACGGCAGTCTTGCAATATTTGGGAGTGGGTTGACAGTTGGCCAATCTAGCTAAGCGTCTTGTTCTTGGCATTGCCTGGGAACGAATCTGAGCAATATAGCTTCCCAGATGATTTCACTTGTTTTTGGCAGCAGATGGACGGGGGCTATCTTTCTTCCTAAGGCCTGAACTCGGCATAGTAGCATCTCTCATTTAAATATAATCATTATATAGTTACGGTATGCCGGAAGAGGGAAGGGCTCCGTGGGAATGGGTTCCACCCATCTATTATCTATCTTCTTGAGCCGGAAGAGGCTATCCACAGTACTATCTCTTTCACTGAGAGAACCTGAACTCCTCTGAATCTACGTGTTATGTGAGGCACTGCCGGTACATCGCGGCGACAGCTCAGACAAGAGCAGCGGCCGGAAGGGGTAGTATCTTCTTTCTATTTTTTGCTGAATGGGGAACAACACTTCTTTGATTATTCACACAACACAATAAGGAAACACTATCACTAAGCACACCACACCACAAGAGCTTTGTCATGAGAAAGGCATGGTTTGCAAGTGAGAGAGAAGCCGGGAAACGAATGTGCCCAATAATAATAGAGGCATGGTATGAGTGTAGAGAGTGAGTCTTGTAGGCAAAAAGTTCTTAGGATAGCCAACCGGACGTCTACAAGCTGAAGGTCTAATCAAGCATGAACGTAGCCAATCCAGGGGCTACCTGACATGTCAGGCCCATTCAAGAGGGCCTCTTATCTAATTGATAGAGTAAGGTAAATGTTTGACCAATTTATTAACTGAGGCCATATGGTCCTCAGGATTGTGGTACTTGAGTCAGCCTAGTCGATCACTAATCTCTGTCATCTCCAGGGTCCTCCTTGAAGTGAAAGGAGCAAGGCACGAGAGAATCACCTTAAGACATTCTCAGGTGAACCATGGACGTTCCGGACGGCACAGGCTAATGACTCCAATCAAGGAATCAATGTCCGATTAGTCCTGATCTAGTGGCATCCTTCAGTACCCGCTCAATACAAATCACATCGTCATATTGGAGTGGTTGAACCTATGTTCATGGCTGGACCTACACCTCATTCTCGGGCCTACTCATCCGGGTCAGTGACATTGAAAGACCCATACCCATTCCACACTCATGACATATTCCCATTATTTGAAATCATACCCAACCTTGTGCCAAATGAACTTAATTGACTATGAATAGAAGTCTTCACAAACCAGTGGCTTTGGTTCTACAGCGGCTGTTGTTTCTACGGGGAAAGGAAGAACTGAAAACTGATTGGGTGAGCTGTATGTGGACTGACCGGACAGTGTATTAAGCTCGGTCTGTGAAGAAAAGCTACCTGAGGCTCTGTGCCTGAATGAACTTTATCCTTGTTGTGTCTGTTTAGAACTATCTGTTTTTAACTGCCTTAATTTTTACTGTGCTGTTCTTTATTAGGTTAATAAAATTACTTTCAAGTTATTCTGACGATCGCCATGTTATCTATGCGTCAGCCAGAAAGACACGTCAGGGAATAGGTCCCGAGGTCGAAAGAGAGAGTGACAGTGAGTCTGGTGAACGGAGGAGGGTTGGCAAACAAAGACATATCCCAGCCAGGGCTAAAGATTATTCTTGAAACATTGTGACAAGGCTATTTGGGACCCTCCACGTAGCGTGTTACATAACCTACTAACTAACTAACTAACTAAGTAACCTACTAACTAACTAACAAAGTAACCTACTAACTAACTAACAAAGTAACCTACTACTAACTAACAAAGTAAACTACTAACTAACTAACTAACAAAGTAACCTACTAACTAACTAACAAAGTAACCTACTAACTAACTAAGTAACCTACTAACTAACTAACAAAGTAACCTACTAACTAACTAACTAAGTAACCTACTAACTAACTAACAAAGTAACCTACTAACTAACTAGCAAAGTAACCTACTAACTAACTAACTAACAAAGTAACCTACTAACTAACTAACTAACTAAGTACCCTACTAACTAACTAACTAAGTAACCTACTAACTAACTAACTAACAAGTAACCTACTAACTAACTAACTAAGTAACCTACTAACTAACTAACAAAGTAACCAAATAACTAACTAACTAAGTAACCTACTAACTAACTAACTAACAGAGTAACCTACTAACTAACTAACAAAGTAACCTACTAACTAACTAACTAACAAAGTAACCTACTAACTAACTAACTAAGTAACTTGTGACGGGATGAGTCTAGACAACTATGCAAACACCACCACTACTACGTTAGTGGAATTCCTATTTACATTCTGGATTCAGTACGGCAGCTAAATTACTAATAATGACGTCATAATAACCATGCAGACATTTTCTGCACTAAAACTACACACAGTGCACTATTGGGGACAGCATGTATTTTCACGCCATCTATTCAATGATGTCACAAGGGAAATTCCCTGTCTTCAACCCTTATCATTAATACCAAGTATAGGCCGGCACTCCCTAGCAACGGAATACGGCGATATGCTATTAGTACTGCGGCACCCGGAGATTGTGACTAACGACTTCCGTCCGGTTTCACAACGACCATAGCTGCTGTGCTAAGCAGACCTTACATGAAGTGGGCTGCCATATCCAACTCCATCCTTGGTAGATTATAACCAAAACAGATCTTAATTGCTGCAATAAGACTGGGGGTGAGTGTAATAACACAATAGTTACGATTATAGTAAGGAGTGTGTACACATTTATATTCTGATATTGGGCAAACACAAACTTTCCCGACAATGTATATTTATGAAACGTGGGATTTTGAAATGGGAGATTATTGAGAGAAACATACGGGGCATAGATATATAGATATATGTATATATATATATATCTATATATATATATATATATATATATATATATATATATATATATATATATATATATATATATATATATATATTATATATATATATATATACACATATATATATACACATATATATATACATATATAATATATTATATATATATATATATATATATATATATATATATATATTATATATATATATATATATATATATATATTTATATATATAATATATATATATATAATGTATAAACCTTACTGATTTTTTTCATATGCATTTTGGAAATGTATTTACATGTATATTTTGTTGAAAATATGATGACATGATTTTGCCATGTGGGCAGAAGTAGAAGAGGCACGTGGAACATAATTCTCACATGCCAGCAATATTACTAGGCGATTTATATTCAAACATAAATTTGCTTACCCCTGATTCACCGCCATGCCGAACTACACGACAATGACGGTCATAAGTTCAAAGCAAATACCATGTGGTGAGGAATCAGAATTTGGGGAGTAAATAACTCAACAAGGGATAACTGAGACATTCTAAAGCTCATGCCTGGAATATCTCAGCCCCCTTGCTTGCCTGCTGGCCTTCTTCTTATCTTTTAGCTCGTATATTCTGTGGGGTATACCTCACGACTTCGTGGCGACACTTGATTGCTTTATGCCTAATGATTGATGTGGGATTAGGTAGAATTATTGTTGGCCTTTCCTAGCTATCTAGGGAAACAACATCCTGGCTGCCCAGGACTTCCTCACCATGGTGTTAAGGAATGCACCAGTAATTATTGCATATGAGTCACTTCAAGTTTTACAACCATGTACATTTTGTAATGCCTTTTCAAACAAAGAATTGTCTACATGTTCTACTCCAATGGACCATGTGGTCTTAGAATGTGTCCACTTCTGGACCCTTTTCACCTTGTATCACCATGCCATACAAGGTATAGCCAAGCTGATAAGAGCTATTGGCCCCTTGCTTTTGATACAGAATAGCAGAGAGGAATTATGTTTTGTTTCCTGTTCTGCATCTGACACATACACAACAGACACACAACACCAGCACTCAGACACATTGCTATTGTCAAGACACTAAGGAGTTTGCAACTGTTTTGTTTTATTTAAGGAGCCTCGCTGCTGATACTCCTGAAACCTAACTGGTCCGGTTACCGAAACTTTGATCCACCAACTAGTGGAGACGGAACCTGGAATCTGGAGGAGCATCGTACACCTGTCGAATGCCAGAGTCGACTCCAAGACATAATCCAAACGAAAGCCAGCACTATTCCTAAACGAGATCAGATTGTCTCAGGTGACTCTGTGTCTACATGTGTTCTGAGTGTGTCACTGTCTGGATGGTGTGAATGATGATATGCTATCTAGCTAAGCATCAGAAAACTATTTTGTTTGTACCTGTAACAAATTATATTGTCCCAGTTCACCAATTGAACGACAATTTTCATTATCTCTTTTATTATTAAAGAGTTTATTGTTTTATACTTGCACCCACGTACTCCACTCGTGATCATTTGAACGAAAGGCGTGTGTGTGAGTGCGTGAAAGTATTTAAAACAGGGGGCTTCATCAAATGACGAAGGATCACCGACAAATAAACTAGACATTCGTGTTAGGTCTTCCTACATACACGAGTGTTCTTCACCTTCTGCCTTTGTCTACCAAGTGAATCCCAGTCTCTTCTATCGGGACCATCCCTTTAGACATTCTTGTAACGAGCCATAATTTCTAGAGACTGTCGGCAATCTCTTGGATAGGGATTTTGCCTATTTCAATAGAAACACCCTAACGGTCGGTGACAACTGGGGGCTCGTCCGGGATCTACCCAGCTAATTAGAAACAATATTTCTAATAAATTATGTTACTTGGTACAAAAAATCTTTTTCTCATCTCAGTAAAGGGTTGAGTAGTTTAGGAAACTCTGTATTTAGTCGTTTCCATTCGATTGAGAGAGGAGTGAAAGTGTGTTTTGTATCATTGTTTGTAATAACCATTTTTGTGTATGTACTAATAAGATTTGTAAATTATTGCAATTGTATTAGTATAACGTGAATTGGGAAGTAGTATAATATTGATATAGAAATTGTAGTGCACTGATCACTCTCCCTCTCAGTCAAAACTCAGTCATGAGTTCATCAGCAGATTTGCACGCAGCAGCGGTAGCTATGGGGTTATCGGGGCCCGAAGCAGCCAAATATGTCCATGATATGGAGAGGGAGTTAAGGAAAGAAAACAGGAAGATAAAATGCGTAGGCATGAACTCGAGCTTAAGAAACTGGAAGCAGCAACAGAACTTAAGAAAATCGAGGCTGAGAAAGAACTTAGGCAGTTACAGGAAAACGAAAAAATCCGACAGCATGAGTTGAGGATGAAAGAGCTAGAAAACCAAGCTCTATCAGCAACCTGTTCTAACGCCAGCTCTCCAGCACCCAGCATTGAAACCCAGCTACATTCGACTTCTCATGTGGGTCCTATGAGTTTTCCTTTGATGCCGTTCGAGGAAACTCAGGAACAATTGGATAGTTACCTTCAGAAATTCGAGAAATTAGCTGAGTCATTTGGGTTGGCTAGGGAACACTGGAACTTGAAGCTTTCTCAGGGACTGAGGGGACCAGCGTATGTAGTCTTTCAGGGACTACCTCCCGGCCATGAAAATTCTTATGAAAGTTTGAAATCGGCTTTATTGAAGAGATATGAGTTAACCCCAGCTGCTTATCAGCGGAAATTCCGAACCGCAAGACGTCTGAAGGGTGAGTCATTCTCACAATTGTCAGCTCGTCTGCAGAGTTATCTCTGTAAATGGGAGACATTGGGAGAGTATGAACACTCCTATGCGGGCTTGCGGGATATGATTTTGTGTGAGCAGCTGAGGAACTGTATGTCGAAGCCGATGGAAACTTTCATCATTGAACAAGGGGCACAAACACTGGAGGAAATGATAGTCTTGGCTGAAAGATATGTGACTGCCCATGGGGACTCTGTCCAAACGCAACCTCCCCAACCTCAACAGAACCCACCTCCAACCAACCAGGGACAATCCCCTAGCAATATACCAGCAGACCAGAGGCAACCCCAGCAGCAGCAGCAGCATAATAAAAAACAAACCATATCTGGGGCTAGAAAACCATACTGCACGAATTGTCATAATAATTCCCACACTACGGCAGACTGCAAGCGCACAGCAAAACCCCAGATTGCGGCTTGCTTCTCGATAGGGAAGAAAACCACTACACTACCAACGCCTCCCGAAATGAGAGGACATCGAGTGGTAGAGAAGATCAATGTCAATGGACAGTTGGTCGAGTGTCTGCATGATACGGGGTTAACGTATGATGCCATAATAGCATCGCACTTAGTAAAACCTGGTCAGTTGACGCAAAACATGGTTGAAGTTATGGGTGCGACAAGAAGTTCGCCTACCCTAACTTTACCAATAGCCCAATTGTTAGTTAACTCTAGATGTGTAAAGGGAACTATATCGGCAGCAGTGATGACTGACCCTATCTATAACATGGTACTGGGAAGTAAATATGTTTATTTAGGGGAACCATCCACTCCCATGATAGTAGGGAGTGCACTGACCCATGTCCCAACTCTAACACCTGGCTGTAACCAACTTCCTAGTGCTAGGAAGACTCTCCAGAGAGGGAAATTGTTTTCCTCTAAACGTTCGCTAGCGGTAGGGACAAAGTTTTACTCTTAAGATCTAGTGGGACTAATAGGAGACTGAGTGGCAAGGACCATTCCCCATAATGGAGAAAGTGTCCAACACCAAATATAAAATCTTCATGAAAGGTAAGATGAAAATCTACCACATTAAATGGCTCCGCATATATTGTGACAGAGCAAAAGAACGACCGGTACATCTGGTAGCTCTAAATGTTGTTCAGAAAGTAGGGAGGAGGGAAGAACCTCTTAGCTTTCCATACCTACCTCTGAATGGATCCTCACTAAACTTATCTGGAGAAACGCCAGGTCATACCAAAGTACCAAGCCAGCCCCGGAGTCGAAAGAAGTCTTATAGATCCTTCTCTAGATGGGAACAATTGATTCAGATATAAACTATGGTGAGAATGCATAGTCGATCTAGGCTCATCCACCCTAAAAGTTCGCTAAGCCGTACTTTTCTCTAGGGGCGGCATATGTGACGGGATGAGTCTAGATCACTATGCAAACACCACCACTACTACGTTAGTGGAATTCCTATTTACATTCTGGATTCAGTACAGCAGCTAAATTACTAATAATGACGTCATAATGACCATGCGGACATTTTCTGCACTAAAACTACACAGTGCACTATTGGGGACAGCATGTATTTTCACACCATCTATTCAATGATGTAACAAGGGAAATTCCCTGTCTTCAACCCTTATCATTAATACCAAGTATATAGCCGGCACTCCCTAGCAACGGAATACGGCGATATGCTATTAGTACTGCGGCACCCGGAAATTGTGACTAACGACTTCCGTCCGGTTCACAACGACCATAGCTGCTGTGCTAAGCAGACCTTACATGAAGTGGGCTGCCATATCCAACTCCATCCTTGGTAGTTTATACCAAACAGATCTTTATTGCTGCAATAAGACTGGGGGTGAGTGTAATAACACAATAGTTACGATTATAGTAAGGAGTGTGTACACATTTATATTCTGATATTAGGAAAACACAAACTTTCCCGACCATGTATATTTATGAAACTTGGGATTTGAAATGGGAGATATTGAGAGAAAACATATGGGGCCTAGATATATAAATATATTTATAGATAAATATATATATATATATAATGTATAAACCTTACTGATTATTTTCATATGCAGTTTGGGAATGTATTTACGTGTATATTTTGTTGAAAATATGATTACATGATTTTGCCATGTGTCACAAAATAAAACCGTGAGTTTAACCCGTTGATTATTATAGAGGATTTCTGATTAAACGGACGATCTGCTAAGCGACAATTGTTTCAACTAATACAGAGAAAACATTCATAGTTGTGGCTGCACGTGTTCCCAAACAGGTCGGGCATAAATAACAGCGGTACTCGTACATCTGGTCAGCAAAAATAGGAACATTCGGAAGTGAGATGAATGCATACATCGCTTTGACAGTTTATCAACAGTCAGAGACAACCGCAATTGGCAGTTAGGGACAGGTAACAGTCTATCTGTCAATTTATAGTTTCCGGAACATCAAGAAGATTGGCAGCTTGTTGGGGAAAACTGTTGTTGGGATCATACAGTAACTCGTTAGTTTGTTGGGGGAGTCAAAACTAGTGATGACAACTTTGACAGTGACTAGGCAAGGGAAAATCGATTCTTGACAATGGATGATATGCCAAAATAACGCCTGCAGGACATAAACCATGTCACGTGACCAATTTTAGGTTTTGCCATAAACCATGATTGGGAGAAAGAGGGTTGACCAAAACCGTGGATTATGATGGACGTGTTTGTGGGAGAGCTCTACAGTGTTAGATTAATTTAAGATTAACTAGCATGTGTCGTTATGGCAAAGTGTAGTAGCCATCCCGGGAATGAGGCGGTTTTGCATAAGGTAGTCAATATAGTCTATTAGTTCTAATTAATATAGACTGTAACCTTGTTAAAACTAAAGTGTGATGATTAGCACTGTTAGTGGAAAACTAACTAGAGTAGGGAAGTGATACTTGGCTCTGTTAGTTGAAAATAGATTAGTGAAGTGTTGATAAGCTTTACAAGTTGAGATAGAGTAATGATGGATAATTGGGAGACGGGGAAATTGCCCGCTGGGGTTTTGCACTCTGTATGGGTCTTTCCTTGTCATAGCCTGATTCGGCCCTAGGTGGGTAGCTAATCTGCTCTATGACAGTGTTTAGTTAGCTAAAGATCACTGAGCAAGGCAATAGGCTTACACTCAGCCGGTAGGATCAGTGACTAGTACTATCACACCAGATGTGTTGTTTCTATCCTAGGTTCCCTACCAGATCCGAGGAAACTCAACAAGGTTTTAGGAAAGGTTCAAATCCCATTCGGAAGAACACCAGTTGAACAGTCAATAAAGTTTCGTACAGAACGTAACTAAAGCTAGAAGGAAGATGATTCACCAAAGACGGGTGATGATTGTTGATGCACCACACAGCATCAGACAGTAGTAACTAACCGAGAACATTAATTATAATAGTTACATAGTGTGATATAATCTCGTGTAATAGAACACAAGACATGATACTTGAGGCTAGATAGACACGAGTTAGGATCAGTACATTAACAATTAACATTAATAACTGTGTACACACTACAAAGGACTTGTGCATTCTTCTTTAGGAACGATAGGAACGTACATTGTGTAGGGTGCAACCGGTCCATGATTAACTGTTATTACCACCGGTGTCTATTTCGGATGATCATGAAATGGGATTACCAGAGGTCTGCAGAGGCAAGTCAGTATCCGGCAAGATGGTTTCGGCACTGGGTGAGATGTACCTGTTCTGATGTAACGTGCTGTGGTCTAGCCTTGCTAGGATGAGCTGACTGGGTTGTTGTCTGAGAGTCCGATTCTACACACTTTATAGAACACGTCACACATTTTCTTCGCATACACGTCTCATATACGTTACACTTTTCTTTTAATAAATTAATCTTTATTAATTTTTAGAAGCAAGCGTTGTTGAGTATGTTGCGTTGGATAAGTATGAGAGGGGGCATAGTACGACAGTGAGAGAGTGATAGGAAAAGGTGTCCATTGGCTGATGGAGTGTGTTGGACGGAAGCTGGTAGATTCTCCAGGATATTGATAGGAAAAAAATATTATAATGTGGGTGTTGACTCTCTTCACTCCAGGGACGACACTTTAAAGGAGGACACGACACCATGTGGGCAGAAGTAGAAGAGGCACGTGGAACATAATTCTCACATGCCAGCAATATTACTAGGCCATTTATATTCCAACATAAATTTGCTTAGCCCTAATTCGCCGCCATGCCGAACTACACGACACTGACGGTCATAAGTTCAAAGCAAATACCATGTGGTGAGGAATCAGAATTTGGGGAGTAAATAACTCAACAAGGGATAACTGAGACATCCTAAAGCTCAATGCCTGAAATATCTCAGCCCCCTTGCTTGCCTGCTGGCCTTCTTCTTATCTTTTAGCTCGTATATTCTGTGGGGTATACCTCACGACTTCGTGGCGACACTTGATTGCTTTATCCTAATGATTGATGTGGGATTAGGTTGAATTATTGTTGGCCTTTCCTTAGCTATCTAGGGAAACATCCTGGCTGCCCATGACTTCCTCACCATGGTGTTAAGGAATGCACCAGTAATTATTGCATATCACTTCAAGTTTTACAACCATGTACATTTTGTAATGCCTTTTTCAAACAAAGATTTGTCTACATGTTCTACTCCAATGGACCGTGTGGTCTTAGAATGTGTCCACTTCTGGACCCTTTTTCACCTTGTATCACCATGTCATACAAGGTATAGCCAAGCTGATAAGAGCTATTGGCCCTTTGCTTTTGATACAGAATAGCAGAGAGGAATTGTGTTTTGTTCCTGTTCTGCATCTGACACATACACAACAGACACACAACACCAGCACTCAGACACATTGCTATTGTCAAGACACTAAGGAGTTTGCAACTGTTTGTTTTATTTAAAGAGCCTCGCTGCTGATACTCCTGAAACCTAACTGAGCATCGTACACCTGTCGAATGCCAGGGTCGACTCCAAGACATACTCCAAACGAAAGCCAGCACTATTCCTAAACAAGATCAGATTGTCTCAGGTGACTCTGTGTCTACATGTGTTCTGAGTGTGTCACTGTCTGGATGGTGTGAATGATGATATGCTATCTAGCTAAGCATCAGAAAACTATTTTTTTTTGTGTGCCTGTAACAAATTATATTGTCCCAGTTCACCAATTGAACGACAATTTTTCATTATCTCTTTTATTATTAAAGAGTTTATTGTTTTATACTTGCACCCACGTACTCCACTCGTGATCATTTGAACGAAAGGCGTGCGTGTGAGTGTGTGAAAGTATTTAAAACAGGGGGCTTCATCAAATGACGAAGGATCACCGACAGATAAACTAGACATTCGTGTTAGGTCTTCCTACATACAGGAGTGTTCTTCACCTTCTGCCTTTGTCTACCAAGTGAATCCCAGTCTCTTCTATCGGGACTATCCCTTTAGACATTCTTGTAACGAGCCATAATATCTAGAGACTGTCGGCAAACTCTTTGATAGGGATTTCTGTCTATTTCAATAGAAACACCCTAACGGTCGGTGACACTACTAACTAACTAACTAAGTAACCTACTAACTAACTAACTAAGTAACCTACTAACTAACTAACTAACTAAGTAACCTACTAACTAACTAACTAAGTAACTAACTAACTAACTAACTCACAATTATTAAGCAGATCGTGGCAAATACAAATAACGTGGAGATTAAATGTCAGAGGAGACTTGAAAGTAAGATAACAAACAATCACATTAAATGCCGTCTCCACAATGAAGATTGGCTGTAATGGATCTCCTACACTGTCTATCTCTCGTCCTGACTGTACATTCTTCTTTCAGGCTGCTGTTCGTCCATCTCTTGTTGTTATCTTCCCACTTGTATCGTTGACTACCCCATGCTGGCTTGCCCTCAACCGTGCCTTCCTGCATGGTATTTACAAGAGTATCATGTCTTTTAACGTGGCTGAAATATCTCACTTGCCTCCTCTTTATTTCTTTCATCAACACTCTCTTCATTCCCAGTTTTTCTAGAACCTCTGTATTTGATTTTTTTTTTTTTTTTGTCCATTAATTACGACATATTCGTGTGTTTATCCCCATATCCAGGTCCTCTATTCGACTTTCTAATTGCTTGTTCAATGCCCAGGCTTCCGCGCCATACAATAGTGTTGAATATACGTAACATTTGACAATTTCATTTTCAATGTTTGTTAATCTCTCTAGATGTTAATACAGATTTCATGCCGCTGAAAGCATTTTTGGCCATTCCTATTCTCCTTTTGATTTATGTTTCACTTCTGGCATCATCTGTTATTATATGTCCAAGATAGGAGAAACTTGTTACTTGTTCTAGTATCTCCCCGTTTACTGTCTCATCTCATCTCATCATGTTTCCTCTTGTACCTTGCGGTGTCGAGGTGAAGTATAAACTTCGTGAGAGTGCCCGTTTATGGGCTTCGTATATCGACATTCCATGGATTCTGTTATTCCCTCAGTCCAACGTTTACGTGGTCGGGCCCTCTTCCTCTGTTTCCCATCTGGTCTGTACATCATTGCTTGTTGTGGCATGCTGTTGACTGGTAGCCTACGTGCATGGCCAAACCATTTGACTTGCTGCTTTCTATAAAATCTAGAGCAGCTTTAACCCCTACTTTAGTCTGATTTTCTTCATTTCTGATCTTATCTCTTCTTGATACGTTGAGTATTCTTCTCAGAAACCTCATTTCTGTTGTTGTGGATTTTTCTTTTCTCTTTTTCTGTCATTGTCCAGGTTTGGCATTGGTAGCAGAGAGTTGGTAGGAAGATTGTGTTGTAAAGTGCTTTCTTAGTAGTTATTGATACATGTTTGTTCTTTAGTATTGGTGCCATTTGTCCAATGAGTTGATTTGCCTTATTGCACCTATTTTCGATCTCGTCTTCTGATCTGCCATTTGATGATATTATACTTCCTAGGTACTTGAAGCTCTTTACTTGTTTCAAGGGATGTTTCGTTTAGGTGAATTGTTGCTGTTTGTTCTTCTTTAGTTATAGTCATTACCTCTGTTTTGCTTGTGCTAATTTTCATGTTATGTTCCCTACACATTTCGTTTTAGACTATTCATGTGGGTCTTGTAATTCAGCTTCTGATTTTGCTATTAGTGCTTGGTCGTTCCGCAAACAGGAGTTCTCTAATGGTTAGATTTGCAGATGGTTCTTCTTCTGTGTTCTCGTCATGCGGTATTCTTGCTGTCTCTGCTTGGCTGGTTTCTTTACATATGTTGTCTATATATGTTATGAACAAGAGAGGGACAGGACACAACCTTGTCGTACTCCAGATCTTATGGTGAAGGGTTCTGAGTGTCTCCAGTTGCTCTCACTATGCATTCACTGTTGTTGTATAAACTTCTGCATAGGTTTGTTAGATGTGTAACTCACTCCATATTGTTGTAAGGATTTTCCCACAGCTTGTTTCTATCTACCCTATCAAATGCCTTTTCTTGGTCGACAAAGGCTAAGTAGAGTGTTTCATTGAATTCAATGATTTTTTCTATAAGTTGCCTAAGAGCAAAAATGGCGTCTGTGCATCCTTTGTTTTTTCCTAAATCCAAGCTGCCGCTTTCGCTTAGCTGGGGTTCTAAAGTAGGTACGTAATCGTTTTTTCAAGAATTTTGCAAACTATTTTTCCAGTAGGATACTCAACAGGAAATGTCCTCTGTCTTGTTTGTGGCAATCTCGTTTGTCTGCCTTTGCTTTTTCCAAATTGTGAATAATTATGGCATTTCCCCAGTCTCGTGGCTGGTCTGGTGTTATCTACCCAAACATGTTGAATAGTCTACTGTGATGTTCACTAATGGCCTTTCCTTTCCACCGCTAATTATAACAGCTTTCGTATTTTTTGTTATGTTTAGTATCTAAGCCACCGAACTCCGTGGTGAAGGGCTTATGGGTGCGATTCGTAATCCCGCTTACCCGCATCGCCAAAACAAAGCTGTGCACATTTTGGCAGCAACATCGTTGAGCTGAGTTTAACGATTGGTATGGGAGCCGGCGCCTTTTAGAAGCAATGGCAAACTACTGAACGCTAAACTTGCCAAGACATCAACAACAGCAGTAAAATGCTGGTGCTGACAGCGACGTCCTGTAAAACGGATAGGCATCAACACAGAAAACAAAAATATCTAAGCCGACTAAGCCATCCATATATCATGGGTAACAAACACCAGGTTATATAAAGAAAGAAAGAAAGAAAGAAAGAAAGAAAGAAAGAAAGAAAGAAGAAAGAAATGAAAGAAAGAAAGAAAGATAAGAAAGCAAAGAAAGAAAGAAAGAAGAAAGCAAAGAAGAAAGAAAAGAAAGAAATGAGACTGTTTAATTAAAGCGACACCGCACAGATTGCTGTCAAGTGTTACGCGTCCACGTGAAGTAAAAACAGGTGATTTCATCAGACACAGGATCACGCGCTACTGTACACAAATAGATACCAACACCTTTTTAACTAGCAGAGTGGTCGCAGTGGAAGAGTGCTGGGCCCATAACCCAGAGGTCCGTGGATCGAAACCACAGCTCTGCTAAATATTTTTTTTCTTTTAAATATACTTTATTCTTCAAATCCAGAGAGGAATTAGACATATCGATATCAATCAACAGATAAGATAATTATAGAAGTACTACTCAAGGCGGAGATAATCACCAAAGAAAACATGAGAAAAGAATACTGTCACCCAAAAATGAAAACAACAGAAAAAAAAAAGAAAACCAAAAAAATAAACAACCGAAGCAATGAATAATGATGGGCTCTGACAAGACACACATTCACAGGAAAGGGGTGTGAAAAAAAAGAGTATTTAAAAAAAAAAGAATTATTTGAAATGACAAAGAACAAAATAATGAAGATTAAATGTATGTACACATATGGAAAAAGATATGCATTTGATTGCCATATACATGAATTATAGAAAACGAAAGATAGAAAGACAAAAAGAAAGGAGGGAGACACTGCCTATTTAAAGCCCGAAACAATGGATCATGGTTAATTGTATATCCTTTTCAAGACGTAGCAGTCAACTCCAGCATTTTGTTGTTGTTGCTGGTTGTTGGTTATTTCTGGGAAGTTTAAGTTCGGTAGTTTGCCATTGCTTTCTGAACGACCGGCCACTCAATAACTTGTATGGGAGCCAACGCAAGACGGTGCTGCTGGCAAATTCACACAGCTGTGGTTTCGAACGCACTATGGCGGGATTACGCCACCACAGAGACGCACAATGGATAGAAAGAACGAAAAAAAAAAAAAAAGAACACGTATAAATGGACGAAAGAAGAAAAATTGTGCTTGCTTGCTTGTGATTCGTTGGCTTGAGCTCCAACGCGAAGTTTCCTGTATGTCGGGATGAAGACATCCTGTTGTCCACATCTGTGTGATGTCATACACGGACCTGAGGTTTGCGTGAGTATCCGTTGTCCTCATGTCTGGCTTATTGGTGTGCAGACTGGTTGTTCCTTGCCGTACAGGATCTTTGGAGGAATCGGCGACCCTACGTGACTTTAGCCAGGACCCCGAAGGGACCTGTCGCCCAGGACGCTCGACGAGGACGCTGTCAATAGGTCTTGCCGCCAGTATATAACCCGCAAGAAAGAAAGAAGAAACAGACAAACAAACACACAAACAAACAAAAAGACACCTATTTAAATCTACCATCAAAAAAGGATATAAGGAACGACAGAAAGAAACACAGAATAAATGAATCAGAGGATTTAAAATTTGTGAGTTTTAACGCAGATACCCAGTTTTTCGTGGTTTGTGATTTCTAAAATGGCCAACTTTGAACCCGAAGAAGTGTTAATAATAAATAATATATAAATAATGGAGCTATGATAGAAGCGATTTTTACAGCTCAGGACTGTCAAATAAGGATTGTAGTAATACGGAAAGTGCCGATGAGGATTCAGACCTCGTGTTCCCGTGGTTTAGGTGTATTGGGACTAAGCGGATTGTGTTAATCCATATCCATTCATGGAGATGCCGGACCACTGTCACGGGCTACTGTCGTTAACGGATAAGATGATAAACTAACAGAGACAGTCTGTATTCACAGCTGCAATGTTGTTACTTAGAGAAACACTCACGGTCGGATCAAAGGAAACTACAAGTCTTTGAGAGTTTCCCTAGGAAAACAATAAATCTGTCGGCATTATTTGATGTATCGTCGTTCAAGAGAAAACGCTTGTTGTGTTCGTGCGTAGGAGGGCGGAACAACTATTCTTGTGAAAGTTGGTAAGACCACCTGGTGTTTACATCGAATGACGTCACTAGGACACTCCACCGACTGTATTGAAACACAGAATTTGTTACCGCTAGTGTGAACAAGGAGAGTTGACCTAGGCTGAAGTGTCTGACTAGCTCGGTTTTCAATATTGAAATGAATCTAGCGTGTTCTGTATCAATTTCACGTTGAGGAACATGTGTCTTTAATGGCAAAGTGTAGGTTCGATTCAGGAGCAAGCCGAGTGTTCATAAGGTATCACTAACTAACATATTTAGATGTAAATAATGTAGGGTAGTCTAGTGATTAATAGAGCTAGATCTTAAACAATAGTGTTGTTGCTTTGTGGTTAGGAATTCAAGGAACGTCGCGGCGACAGCAGGCATTATCGCATTGTTAAAACTAACTAGTGTGAGAGATCAATTAGCTCAGCTAGTTGGAAATAGTGAAGTGGGATAGATATTTAGAAGGATTGAGGATGGTTGGGGGATGGGGGAAATGTCTAATGGTGGGATCTTCCAGTGGGGGTCAACTGGGGTTCTGCACTTTACATTTGGTCTTTCCTTGTGTTACCCTTAATTCAGACCGTATGTAATGAGGCTCCTCTGCCCCAATGACAGAGTTTGGTTCAATGCTCAAATATCTGAGTGATGCCGTCGGCCCTACACTCATCTAATAGGGGTCAGTGTCCGGTTGCTCTCACAAGGTGTGTTATCTCTCTTTCACAGGTTCCCTCAGATATACAAGAAAAGAAGTTGAAACATCACTGTTTACTATCAGGGGATAAATTAGTGCAGGAAGAGTTATTCATCAGCTTTTGCACTGGGCCCATGATAAAAGGGTCTGAAGGAACATTGGGCTCGGTTGAGCAGAAACTTAGAAGTATCCAGCAGATGACCTTCTTAGTGATAGCGATCATGGAAGTCAGTAGTGAGATTATTTTACCAAACCACATGGTGAACAGAACACTAGGGAATTTGTTTTCCACGTCACATGTAGAAAGAACCATAGAGAGTTTCTAAGGAACAGGAACAATGAACCTGGTACTTTTACTAAATTACTAGATTCCTATGGGACTGGTAACCATAACAGTGTAATTGTGAAACGTAGGGACCTTTAGGAAATTGAAATCACGTTATTTCAAGGGACAGTGTTCCGGGTTTTCACAAGGCAAAGGATGTTTTTAAGTCTCAGAACAGTGGGGACATTTTAATAACATGGGTGTGATCGATTCAGGATCAGTATCGGACTATATCCGTGATTGGTGACCACGTATCTGGGTTACCAAAAGCTACGGGAGGAAGTCAACATCTACAGGAGGGACAACATCGTTTTGGGTGAGGTTATCGTGGACTGAACTATGATGTTTGTTTTCTCCCTTACAGGGATGATCAGTCCTTGCTCCTGGGCTGTTTCGGTCTGATTCTGCAGGTACACTAGAGTACACGACAATGCATTCTACATCATACACTTCTCACATACATACACTTTTCTTCATTAAATTAATGTGTTATTAATTTTGGAAGCTAGAGTTGTTTAGTATGTTGTTTTGGGAAGTGTGAGAGGGGCATGAGCCAGTAGAGAGAGAGGTGAGAGAGAGAGAGAGAGAGAGGGGAGAAGAGAGATGAGAAGAAAGAGAGAGAGGAGAGAGAGAGAGAAAGAGAGAGAGAGAGAGAGAGAGAGAGAGAGAGAGAGAGGGGGGGGGTATCCATTGACTGAAGGAGTGTGGTGGACGGAATCTGGTGGATTCTGCCGAATAATGATTATGGGGTTAAAAATAATGTGGGTGTTGATTCCCCTCACTCCAGGTACGGAAACTATAAAGAAATACACGACAACCACCTATATGGACTACCTATATGCCCCACCTATTATGTATTTGGAGTTGTTTCTCACACTCAATCTTATTAGACTGTTTATGAAAGAAAACAAACAGATATCCTAGGCAGTTTTTAGATAGTGGAGTCCTCAATATTGGAAGTCGGTGGCTCACAGTTGGGTTGATGTTGAGGTTACTACGAATGAAATGAGGGCCTTCATTGCCATAATTCTCAACATGGGTTTGGTTCAATGTGCAACAAATGTCAAAAGGGACTTCATGGTTGTTGCTTTTCTAAACATAAGTGTTCCAAATTATTCTAAGTTTTGTAGGCATTCAGTGAGGAAATATTAGGTGAGTAACATTTTTTTAAATGTATTTTATTACAAAATTATTTTTATGGTATTAAATATTTTATTTTTCACAAAATGCAAATGAGGTCAACAATTGGCATAACATGAACAATATAACTTCAATCATACACAGAAACAAACTTTAGTTTATCCTCTTTAAGAATATATATACTTGTATATACCTATATAGGGTTCTAATATTTTTTTGAATTTATAAAAAGGTCACTTCAGTCAATTCTGTACTCCCAAAATGAAAAAAAAAATGGCTCCGTCTTCTTCAGAGGGAAACCTAAATTTGGCCCAATGTTGTTCCGTACTAAAAGAAATAATTTTGGCTTTTCTTGTACACAAGGCCATCTTGGTATTAATTTGACGAGGTTAACAACTACATACTAACGGACAGTTGAAGGGTTACACTCAGTCTCAAGTGACGCAGTTACGTCACGGAGTACGTGTCGTCTTCATAGGCTCGGGGTCAACAAGGAAACATTATAGTCTGCCTTATTTATGTAATATTTATGTAATAATCATTAATTAATTCTTATTGTTACCCGTTTACTGTTGTTTGCATTTCATTATTAGCTTCCGTCTTACGTTTATTTTGTTATTTTATTTTCCTTTATTGTTCACTCTTTCGATCCCTTCTCTATTGAAACTTTTATCCATCACAATTCCTTATTCTAAATTCTTTCCTTTGTTTTCATTTCATCAGATGAAACTAAAGTGAGGAAATGAAACGGAAGTCTGCAGCACAGAAACAATGAAATAATAGTAAAGTGGTGAAGAAAGGAAATATTGCAGGAAAGACAGAAACAAACTGAGAGAAAGAACGTAAGAGGGAAGAAAGGAGGGAAAGAAGAAGAAACAAAGAAAGACATAGGCATTGAGTGTCTAATAAACGAATGGAAAAAAAAAAGAAAAAGAAAAGAAATGACGAAAGAAATAACAAAGAAAGAAATAAAAATGGGAAAGGAAGAAAGATAGGAGGCGGGAACGACGAGAAAATGCCACAAAGAATGAACGAAAGAAAGACAGATAGAAACGAAGAAAAAATGAATGAAAGAAAGAAAGAAAGAAAGAAAGAAAGAACAGACAGACAGACAGACAGACAGACAGACAGACAGACAGACAGACAGACAGACAGACAGACAGACAGACAGACAGACAGACAGACAGACAGAACATCTAGAACCACACCAAGAGACAAACCAGGCCTGCACGTGACTGACCACGTGCTACAATAGTCTGGGAGATGTCATCAGCCACACGGTTCCACGCCATACTGCACACTATAGGAATGAGACAGATGACGCTTAACAGTCGAAGTGAGCGGGACAAAACCTCGTCTGCCACAGTTAAGGCCTGCATGCACTTATTTTCGCACTGGCGAAAGGCTCTTCAAGTTTGTGGGGTGTATGTAGACAAATATTATGTTTACAGGAAATGTCATTTATGTTTCTAAATTTCATTCATTTTGAAAATAAGTTCTCCCCCCCCACTCCCCCACCACCCCACCCATTTTTCTGACGCTCTCTCTCTCTCTCTCTCTCTCTCTCTCTCTCTCTCTCTCTCTCTCTCTCTCTCTCTCTCTCTCTCTCTCTCTCTCTCTCTCTGCCAAATGCTGGTGCAATTGCATTTGCAAAGAGAATATTTAAAATATAATAATAGGATAGTTCTGAAAATAAAACTCAAAAAGCTTACCCGAGGACGAAGGCCATTTCGTTTTGATCTCACAAACATACCACATGCATACACCGTAGAAGTTAGGATTCGTTTTGGGGTCTTGATGTCTGTACAAGAGGAAATTACACCTGATGAACTGGCAGTACAAGCAAGAGATATCTTGATGACTGCAGCCAAAGATTTAATTCCTACCAAGAAAAAGCAACTTAAACCATGAATTACACCAGGCACGTTAGAATTAATAAAACAACGAAGGGAACTGAAACAGAAAGGAGGTGAATCCGATAACAGCAGGATGAAGTATAAATCTTTAACTCGAGAAATAAGAAAGAACACAAGAAAGGACAACAATCAATATATACAAGATTGCTGTAACAGAATAGAGCAATATCATAAGACTGGAAGAGATTATGAAATGTTCAAAGAAATGAAGTTATTAGCAAGAAATATTCAACCTCAACTGAATGTTATCTGTGACAAGTTGGGACATATCTGAACAGTATCTAGACAAATTCTAGAAAGATGGCAGGAGTACTGCAGTGAAATGTATGATATGAGTGACAGTGACGATATGAATGAAATACATGAGCCAACGACAGCAGAGACAGAACCTGAACCCTCATTAGATGAAATTGCATGGACAATAAAGAACCTGAAGAATGGTAAATCACCTGGATGTGACGAGATATCAGCTGAGCTAATTAAAGCGGGAGGAGAAGAAAGCATACAAATCTATCACGCATTATGTAAAAAAATATGGAAATATGGCTAAAAGATTGGAAGAGAACTATCTTCATTCCAATACCAAAAAAAGGGCAACCTGAAATTATGCACCAACTATAGAACTGTTGCCCTGATCAGTCATGCAAGTAAAAGTCTACTAAAATCATAATGGGAAGACTTCGTAAGAAAATGAAGAAGAAATTAACGTAGTTCAAGCTGGATTTAGACAAGGAAGAGGAACAAGAGATCACATTCTCAATATGCGTTTAATAATAGAGAAGTGCAGAAAATTTAATGTAAACCTATTCTCATGTTTTGTGGATTATTCAAAGGCATTTGACTGTGTACAACATCAGAAACTTTGGGAAATCATGAGGAATATGGGCTTTTCACCACATGTAATATAACTCATAAGAATGCTCTATCTAGACCAACAAGCAGCTGTTAAAATAGATGGCGAGACATCAGATTGGTTTGACATCAAGCAAGGAGTCCGTCAGGGATGTGTGCTGTCCCCCTATTTGTTTAACCTGTACGCCGAAAATATAATGAGAAATGTAAGAGATGATATAAACAGGGAGCTATATGATGCCCTAAATATCGGTGGTCATGACATACCAGAGATTCGGTATGCTGATGATACAGTATTGCTATCCACAACACAGAATGGTATAGAAAACCTAATAGCCTCAACCCAATTGAATAGTGAAAATCACAACTTATATCTTAACATAGCAAAACAAAGATAATGCATACAGATAAAACCACTATGGAGAAAGAAATATATGTTACTGAGGAAAAATTAGAGGTGGTGGAAAATTTTGAATATCTTGGGTCATTGATTACCAACAACGGTGACACAATGAAAGAAATTAAACGACGAGTATCAATTACTCTTCAAAGACTAAAACAACTGAATAAATTATGGAATGGGACAGACAGAATTACAAAATTAGATTTTTAAGAGCATGCATCTTTCCCATTGCAACATACGCCAGTGAGACCTGGACACTTACTAAACAAGATGAACAGCTCATAAATGCATTTGAATATAAATGCTATAGACGAGTTCTAAGAATATCTTAGGTAAAGAAAAGAACAAATGCATCCATACTTCGAGAGCTGAATACTGAAGAAGGTTGGCTATTAAAGACGATAAAACAAAGAAAATTGAAATACTATGGTCACTTGAAACGTCATTAAAGTTTGGAGAGAACAATAATAATAATGGAGGGGTATATGCCTGGGAAGAGAGGAAGAGGAAGGCCAAATTGAAGATGGGTGCAGGATGTGACGGATGATCTCCAGATGGGTGTATCGGACGTGGGACATCTTACTTATGATCGAGAGGTCTTACGGAAGGTTGTTATGGGAGCAAGGTTCTGCAAAGGACATGCTACTGAATGTATGAAATGAATGAATATGATAGTAATGCCTTAGTTGATCACTACACTTAGTAATACTTATGTTCAAGCATTCTGTGGAATTACTAGATATCTAAATTAAAAACACCAAGATAAGCAATAAGAAGGGGACATAAACATCTAATATTATTACAGGGGAGATGATTATAATTTAGAAAAGAAAGGAAATTTTATACTTACATAGTATTATTATGTGACTTAAAAATCTCTGTACTCTTTCCCTTTAAAACATCATATTACATATTTTAGCCAAATATGTAATCTCAGTAATAACCTTTAGTTTGCTTTAAAAAAAATACTTAATCATTAATTAATTACATTTTATGATCAATTTTTTGTATTCCACTTTCATATTTAATTGTATGAGAGTATATATATATATTTATAAACAAATATAAACCTCTTGTGACTAAAACAATATTTTTGTCCGGCCTATAAAAGGCCAAAATCGCTTCTCGGCCTTTTGGCTAAGATCAAAGTGAGCTCCCACAAGGCCGCAACCACATCTGCCTTGTCATGCATCAATACTCCACCAAGTTCTGCCGAGCCAGCCAATCTGTCCGCCTGTTCATTCCCCCGCACACCGGCATGCCCAGGAGAAAAGATCCAGGTGATGCTTGCTACCTGTGACCTCCGAAGCGAAGCAAGCCACTCTGCACGAAGCTTGCCTGTTCTCACCCTTCTCAGCATGCTTTCTGAGTCAGTTACAATCACAATATGTGTATGTATCGTGTTTTCTATCCAGCGGAAAGCTGCACTGACCGCCTCCACCTCCATTCTTAAGCTAGATGTAGTGTCATCATCCGCCAGGCTCTCCTGCACCAAACGCCGACCATTAGTTTTTGCCAAGAACCCCCAAGCACATGTACACCTCGGAGGAGCAAATGGATCACCATAGTCTGGTTAGAATGAGGCAGTGAGGAGTGACGAGAGGATCTGGCCGACGCTCGACGCTCAGAGGAAAGGCGAGACGGACATATAATCAGATTGCTACTGGAACTATTAGTGTTGGAACTCTTCGCTGGTTGCTGAGGATGGAGACGGAGCGCTTATGGGAATGTCCCGAGTGCTGTGATGTCGGTTCCTAGATCAATCAATCAATCAATCAATCAAAGTGAGCTTGCTGTCTTTCAGTAGTACTCTTGGTCTGATCGGAGGCCGGGATGACCCTTCTCGGTTCTTTGGCTAGAATGAGACACATTTGCTCCCCCCCCCCCCCAGTGGCGCGCCAGGTGTCGGGAGCCGGGGTGATCACCAAAAAAAAAAACCCTTCACATTAAATGTGGACCTAGTGGACCACTGTGGGCAATAGCTCATAGTGAGAATAAGGGTCCTGTCAGAGTGTTGAGGACGCAGTTACAGTACATAGAGAGGACAAGGGACAGAATATAGTTAGAACGACCTAGATAATGACATATAGAACATAGATAAGGACATATAATAATAATAATAATAATAATAATAATAATAATAATAATAATAAGTCTTTATTTTCAAAGGGTTAAGAATTGGGCACGCATATACAGTATAGCAGATAGAGTAGAGACAGGACGCAAGTCAGGACATAGAATGGTCATAAGACAGGACATCTACAGGGCAGTAGATAAACAGGAGACAGGACTTAGGTGGGGACACAGACGTGTCTTAAACAGGACACCGACAGGACCAGACCGGAGGATAGGAGGGGACGCCAATTCACGGGACACTGTCCTGAACGGACTAGTCGTTAGTACACTGAATAACCTAGCCTAGCACAGACAGACTGCAGTACAACGAGACTGTTAAGACAGCACGGGGTTCACAAACGGCACGGGGTCCAGCACGACAAGTCCAGCCGTCGAGCTTGGAAACGTCAGACGGGACAGCAGACAATTTCAGGGGAGGACGCTTTTGCTTCCGAGAGCAAATGCTTAGTTTTGCGAGAGTGCTAGTTTGAAGATAGCGAGTGTAGAATTGTGTAATTGACTGTGTGCTATAAGCGTATGTAAGGCGGCATCGTATAATTATGTAATGCAGCCACCGCCTGTGTATACCTTGTAATTATATCAGGTTCGCCTGAAATAAATGATAGAAGTAACCATATGCACGACTGATGTTTCTTAGTGTGCGTATGAAGGAGCTAGAGCGCCTGTGTGCGATGTGAGACGTTGACAGGCCCACACCATAAAAAAGGGGGAGGCCGGGGAACCGCCAAACCCACAAAAACAAAAACAAAAAAATAAATAAACGGCCAAAATATACCGAATATACAGTTCTGTGAAGAAAACAATCTTATTGTTTGCAACACATTTTTCGTGAACGCTTTTTGTCCGGAGGAGGCCCTATTACCTGTTTTTTTTTTTTTTTTTTTTTTCCGGCCTGTTAATCGGATTTTTTTGGTGATATTCTTTGGATTTGATATTCTGGATATTTCTCTGGGATTATTACCGGAAACGGCAAATTTCAAGATGTATTCACATATCACTGAATTCACGGTCCCGACAAACGACTATGAATTTCAGCAACTTCATCAGCCGGGAACGATAGTGTGTTCCATCACTGGTCCAGGGCCGGTGCTAAAGCAACACCAGCACCAATCATGAGTGCCCTAACTGGTCCATGAGGTGTACCTTTTGGGGGAATCGTCGACCTGCATAGGTTTGAGGTTCTCACTAGGTGGTACTTCCACATGTCATCAGAGGCTCAGAAAGCCGTATATGGAAAATTACTCGGCAAAAAGTTGTCTTTACCAAACCTAGGAATAGACATATCACTAGAGCACCTAGAGAAATAAAGAGACAGGCTGACCATCCACTGGCTACCTGTCACGATTGCTCCCCAAGGAGTTAAAAAAACAACAACTGATGCACAGTATTACAAGAGACTACAATGCAGAGGTTTTTGGAATAAAGAATTGGGCTGGCAAGTGGGGAGTGCTCTGCAATCCAAAAAAGGATGTCTCCCATTATATACGGATCAACACTCCTGGTATTACGAACAATAATCACAGAGTGTTGATCACGATGCCGGGGAGAAAGACCAATTGTCCAGCGTGTGGCCAAGACAACCACTGGGCAAATAAATGCCCTAGTCGACGACAATCGACGACACCAACAGCAGCAGCAGTCAGTGTACAAAGCCAAGAAGATTTCCCACCACTCTAAAGAGAAACGCCTCCACAGGGAAAGATCGAACTGACACAAACTTTCAATAGTCAAATTAACACACAAGAAGACAGGAACACACAAGAAAATAATACACAAGAAATCAATCCAAGGAATGAAGACTGACGGTTTTCAATTCGTCAGCAAACCAATGAAGAGAAAATGCTAACAAAAGACTACTGCAGTCAAAACACAGCCATGACACAGAAATAGACGACTTATCACGGATAAAGAAAGAAAAAGTCAAAGCCACTATAGGCAAGACAAAGGAAACTGAACAAGAACAACAAGAGGAGACACAAGTACAAGACGAAGACAACACTTACAGCATACCAGACACTCTCTTTGTAGACACCGATACAAGTGATAAGAACGAGGGTCAAGATGATCCTCTCACACAAACCTTTGCTATTAAAAACTTGCTCGCTTAGATATTCACATCATGGATAACAACTTTTTTATATCTCATTTATTTGTTTTTACTTAAATTACAATGACTAGTAATTTCATTATTATTACTTTAAACATTTGTGGTATACGTACAAAATTACAACACATTATCGCACTAATAAACAAACACAATCCAGACTTTATACTACTACCAGAAACAAATATATGTTAAAAAACACACACAGACCCACTGACCAGGAGTGCACCTGACAAACTACGTGCTGCAGCAGTCTGGGCGATTTCATCTCACAGGTCCACACGGACTGTACACAAATCTTGACTAACATTCATCGCCAGCAGAGTGGCGCAGTGGAAGCGTGCTGGGCCCATAACACAAAGGTCCATGAATCGAAACCGTGCTCTACTATTTTTAATTTATTCAGTGACTGACTATAAAAGTGTGGCTTTTCTTGTACACAAGGCCATCTTGGTTTTAATTTGACGAGGTTAACAAGTACATACTAACGGACAGTTGAAGTGTAACACTCAGTTTCAAGTGACGCAGTTACGTCAAGAAATGCGAATGAAGTCACGAAAGTAACCCCCCCCCCCCCCCCAACAAAAAACAAAGAAAGAAAGAAAGAAAGAAAGACAACAGACAGACAGACAGAAAGACAGACAGAAAGAAAGAAAGACAGACAGACAGAAAGAAAGACAGACAGAAAGAAAGAAAGAAAGATAGAAAGAAAGAAAGAAAGAAAGAAAGAAAGAAAGAAAGAAAGAAAGAAAGAAAGAAAGAAAGAAAGAAAAACAGACAGACAGACAGACAGACAGAGAGAAAGAAAGAAAGAAAGAAAGAAAGAAAGAAAGAAAGAAAGAAAGAAAGAAAGAAAGAAAGAAAGAAGAAAGAAAGAAAGAAAAGACACTGCCCATCAAAACCACACCAACATCCAGGTTTGCTCGTGACTGACCACGTGCTCTAATGGTCAGTGTGGTTTAATCAATCACACGGGTCCACGGGATACTGTAAACTAAATAGTGACTAAGTTGTCAACAGCAGAGTGTCGCAGTGGAAGCGTGCTGGGCTCAGAGGTCCGTGGACCGAAACCATGCTCTGCAAATGTTTTTGTTTTTGTTTATTTTTTTTTATTTATAATTTTCATTTACCTGGTACTCGTTACTTGTTATTTGTGTTTCTTCTGAAAAAAAGAAAAAGTTGTTTGACTAGTACATATGTTCATCTTGTTATTAGTTTGACGAGGTTAACATCTGCCAACACTGGACAGTTGAAGTGGTGCACTCAGCCTCAAATGACAGTCACACAGTGAATGTATAATCTTCACAGGCTCGGGGTCACCAAGAAACACAATTCTAGTCTGTCTTATTTATGTAGCTAACAATAACTATTGCTCTTCAAAGATTAAATCAACTGAATAAATTGTGGAGAGGGACAGATAAAACTACAAACCCCCTCTGCCGTGCGTCCACCTTGACGAAGTAGAGGAGCTTGCGCGTTCCAATGACCCCAAGAGCTATGCCGACGGCAGCACAGCTACTGGTAGGGTCACCCATGTCGGACAGGTCAAGGGAGAGGGACCAGACGAAGAGACGCATAAACCTGCTGCCTTGTAGGTAGACTGGGGACAGTCAAAGGCTAGGGAAAGCATCCCGAAAAATGCTTGTCAAAATCGGATGTACTGATCCACAGGCTTGACAAAAGCAGTGTAACGTAACGTTATCATTTCATGATGCCACAGATGAAAATTAATCGTTATGGTGCTAATCCCGCGAAGTCCCATCAGGCGGTGATAGTGCCGGGCCCCCTGCCTCGAGGGGGTCCACCCATGACTACTGGTGGTCACCTTCCCCTGTGCTGTGGAGTCAAGGCACAGAGGAGTAGGTTAAGAGCTATTGACGAAACACCCCAGACACTCAACATACTACAGTGTAATGCCGAAGGAGTTTATAACAAGAAAGTCTCCCTAACACAGCGTCTTCATACAGATAGAATAGACGTGGCATGCATTCAAGAGACACAACTCAATGTCGATCGCAAATTCTCAGTCAGAGGATACCAGGCCACACGTTTCAATCGCCAAGGACACAAAGGAGGAGTTCTAATACTTATACGAAATACAATACCTTGCAGCGAAGTATCTGTGATCTCTGACAACCAAACGGAAATTATAGGTGTTGATATAATGATAAAGGACGTGAAAATAAGAATTTACAATCTGTATAGCCCAGCAGATAAGGACCTTACACTCTCAAACATGAAAATAACTGACACAAACTGCATTATTGTCGGAGACATTAATAGCCGTTCAGAAAGATGGGGAGACCCAGATACTGACAAAAGAGGAGATGAAGTGGGGGACTGGGAAATAGACACAAATCTTCATCTACTCAACAAAGCGGATGACACACCGAGCTTCTACTCCAGAAGATGGTTTACCACTTCTACTCCAGACTTAGCTTTCTGCACAGGAGACATCCTCCACAAAATCGATCGCCATGTGCTTGATCAATTAGCAAGTAGTGACCACAGACCAATCAAGCTTGTAATGAATATGGAGTATGTTCCACAGGATCAAAAGCCTCTTCCCCGCTGGAATTACAAACGAACAGATTGGGGCAGATTTGCCATACTATCAGACAAATATTGTGAAAACATAAATACACGATATGGCAACATGAAGCAAATGTGGAAAGTCTAAACAGAGCAATAATACAGGCGGTCACTGAGTCTATTCCAAGAGGAGCGAGGAAAAATTGCAAACCATACTGGACTGAAGAACTACAAATTTTGGAGGACAAAGTTGAAGATGCCAGGAAGACAGCAGAGAGAGAACAAACAACTGAAGCGAACATCTCTCTCAAAGCCATCTCAGCAAAATATAAGAGAAAAGTAAATCAAACAACACGAGATTGTTGGAGGGAATAAAACAGAAAACCTGAATTTTGACAAGGATGAAAACAAACTATGGAAACTAGTGAAAGCCATGAACAATGAAGGACCTAGAAACCAACAACTAACAATTAAACAAGGAAATGCCTTGCTTACAGGAAAAAAGACTGCAAATGCACTAAAGGAACACTATGCCAGTGCAAACCACATTGATATTACAACCGAACAGAAGAAAGCAATCAAGAACAAACAGATACATCATAGTAATATAGAGACAGCAGCAGAATATATGATGGCAAATCTAACAATGGAAGAAATGGAATAGGCAATGAATACCCTAAAAAAGAAGAAATAACCAGGAAAGGATGGAATCACAAATGAAATGCTAATAGGACTAGGCACTAAGGCAAAAAAGAAACTACTAGCAGTCCTAAAATTACAGCTGCAAGAGAGGAATAGTCCCACAGGCATGGAAGGAAGCTATACTAATACCAGTCCCAAAGAAAGGAAAAGACCTGGAAGAACCAAATGGCTATCGACTATAAGTCTACTTAGCTGTGTAGGAAAATTAATGGAACGCATTATCAAGGGCAGGCTTACATGGCATCTGGAAGAAAACCAAATATTAACACCACACCAAGCAGAATTCAGAAAGTATAGATCCACTGAAGATCAAATAACCTATATAGCTCAGGAAATAGAGGATGCCTTCCAAGAGAAAAAGCACAACTAGTGGTCTGGATAAATTTAGAAAAAGCATTTGATAAAGTATTGAAGGAAGGACTGAAAGTAAAACTGCAAAAAATGCATGTTTGTGGGAAAATGTATAAATGGATCAGCCACTACCTTGACAACAGAACTGCCAGGACAAAGGTACAAGGACAAACAAGCAAAATGATGCTGTTGGAGCAAGGTGTCCCCCAAGGAGGAGTTCTTTCACCAACATTATTCCTAGCATATATAAATGACATCACGGAAAATTTTCCAACTAGAGTCCACATATCCTCCTTTGCAGATGACATAGCCATATGGACATCTGAAGAATATATTAGTACAGCTAACAGCAGAATACAGCAAGCCATATTAGCGCTAGAGGACTGGTCGAAATCATGGCTAGTGAAGATAAGTAGGAGAAAACAACATGCACAGTGTTCTCCCGTTCAAATAAAACTCAGCAACCTAAGCTGGTATTGAATGGAAAAATATTGCGCCATGAAGAAAATTCAAACTATCACCTTTGATCGTCGCCTGACATGGAAGACACAGGTTGAGAAAAATCGAACAAGAGCAAGGCAAAGAATGGCAATCAAGTAAAAGCTTGCTGGTAAAACGTGGGGAGCACGTGAGAAAGTTCTCGAGAAGTTATATACTGGACGGGTGATGCCAGTACTGGATTATGGCATTGCAGCTTGGGCAACAGCAGCTAAGTCAAACTGTAACAAAATAAGTAAAGTCCAAAATCAAGGAATGCGAATCATAACTGGAAGCCTGAAGACAACGCCTATTAATGAACTAGAAAAGATCACTTGTTTACAACCAATGCAGGATAGAAGAGATAGCAGAGCCCAACAACAAGCAGAAAAATTTAGAAGATTGACAGACCACCCTATGTACAACAGATTTAATGGTTTTGGAAAGGGAAGACTGAAGCGTAGCAACTTTGTAGAAACTGCAAAACGAAGGATTAGGGCAGATCATATACTTAACATATCAACAGTCAAGCCCATACACAATGCACACAAGTTCCCAGCTTGGAGACAGCAGCAACTGCCCGAGATGATAGAAAACATTCCTGGTATTGAGAAAAAGAACACTCAGAATGACACCGAAAGAAGAAAAATTACCATAAACTACATGAAAGAACATTACTCAAGCAGCAATTGGACCCATGCATATACAGATGGATCAGCCAAAAATGCAATAGAAAATGGAGGAGGAGGAATTCTAAATTTAAAATAATGGAGTGAAAAAAAAACACAATCAGTGGCAATTGGAAAATTTTCAAGTAACTTCAAAGCGGAGGTAGAGGCTTTGAAAACTGCAGCAGAAATGCTCTTGATGGGGGAAAATAAAGAGATGCAGATAGCTATCTTCACAGATGCAAAGTCAGTTGTCTCAATACTGAAGTGCAAAAACAGCACAGAACTAGCTGACCTAAGAGCAGCACTCCATGGTCTATGCCAGAAATCCAAAAAAAGTTATAATACAGTGGATCCCATAACATTGCAGTATACCAGTATACCTGGAAATGAAGAGGCTGGCAGACTAGCAAAACAGGGTGGGCGACTACCACAGCCTGACATAGACATAACCTATAATGAGGCAAAGAGGTTTATAAAAAGCACTTATAGAGCCAAATGGGAGTCAGAGCATCCAGGCCACCAGAAGGATCATGCGTATTACAAACTCGACCGAAGAGAACAAGAAGCAATCTTCAGACTCCGATCAGGACATAACAGGCTGAAATACCACTTGTTCAGTAAACTAAAGATAGGTGATACCGATGAATGTAATTGTGGAACTGGTAAAATGACAGCTAAACATTTGCTGCAGGAGTTCCCAATATATGCAGAACAGAGAAAGATATTTTGGCCCACACCTTTTCATTTGAGGACAAGCTCTATGGAGATATCAACAAGCTCAAGTTAACTGCATCTTACTTTAACTACATTCAGGTTGACATCTAAAGTTGCATGAAGAAGTATTTAGACTGCTACACTTCATATTACAGGTATGTCAGTTACAAAAGCGTCCCAGAGGCATGAAATGGAATATTGCTTGGATAGCAAATCCATTATGTGGAAAGTCCGAATCAAAAGCTCACTGTGTGGGCGTCATAAAATGTGGAAAAAGTGTCCTAGTGGCACGAAATGGAATATTACTTGGATAGCACATCCATTACGTGGAAAGTCCGAATCGAAAGCTCACTATGTGGATGTCATCTGCAAACTGCATTCTTCTGGGTTCCGGAAGAACAGCCTATGGTGAACGGAAGGCCCAATATACGGAAGTGAGGCTAAGCAGCCATGTGCAGGACGTGACGATTCCTTGGGTGAGCCCAGTACCAGAGCGCTGTGTGATGGCTCTGCAATTATGGAAGCCTCCTTGGATGGCGGGGAATGCCCATGGTCTGCCTTTGCCTTCCCTTGAGGGCTGACCAGGATGCCTTTGGCTGTTCTATATGGGCCAACTGGGATGGGAGATAACACCTCAACAGTGAGAGATTAACGTCCTAAGAAACCCCCGGGAAGGTTAACCCGGTCAACAAATGCCCGCAGAAGTCGTATGTGTCGGCCTAACGGCGCAAGAACGCAGCTCTGCTGTAAACAGGCACAACGCAATCACGTCCGGAATAAAACTCCGGATGAACGCAGAAGAAGAGGAAGAAGAAGAAGAAGTTACTTGTTATTTGTTTTCTTCTGGAAAAAAAAGTTGTTTGACTAGTACATATGTTCATCTTGTTATTAGTTTGACGAGGTTAAAATGTGCCAACACTGGACAGTTGAAGAGGTGCACTCAGCCTCAAATGACAGTCACACAGTGTATGTGTAATCGTCACAGGCTCGGGGTCACCAAGAAACACAATTCTAGTCTGCCTTATTTATGTAGATAACAATAGCTATTGGTCTTCAAAGATTAAAACAACTGAATAAATTGTCGAGACGGACAAATAGAACTACAAACAAAGTCCGAATCGAAAGCTCACTGTGTGTGGATGTCATCTGCAGACTGCATACTTCTGGTTTCCGGAAGAACAGCCTATGGTGAATGGAAGGCCCAATATACGGAAGTGAGGCTAAGCAGCCATGTGCAGGACGTGACGATTCCTTGGGTGAGCCCAGTACCAGAGCGCTGTGTGTTGGCTCTGCAAGTATGGAAGCCTCCTTGGATGGCGGGGAATGCCCATGGTCTGCCCCTGCCTTCCCTTGAGGGCTGACCAGGATGTCTTTGGCTGTTCTATATGGGCCAGCTGGGATGGGGGATAACACCACAACAGTGAGAGCCAAACGTCCTAAGAAACCCCCGGGAAGGTTAACCCGGTCAACAAATGCCCGCAGAAGTCGGATGTGTCGGCCTAACGGCGCAAGAACGCAGCTCTGCTGTGGACAGGCACAACGCAATCATGTCCGAAAAAAAACTCCGGATGAACGAAGAAGAAGCAGAAGAACTACAAACATCAGATTTTTAAGAGGAAGCATCTTTTCCATTGCAACATACGCCTGCAAGACCTGGACACTTACTAAAAAGCTGAACTTCGCATAAATGCCTTAGAATACAAATGTTATAGACGAGTTCTAAGAATATCTTGGATAAAGAAAAGAAGAACTGCATCCATACATCAAGAGCTGATTATTGAAGAAGGTTGGCTATTAAACAATGATAAAACAAATAAAATTGAACTATTTTGGTCACTTGAAACGTCATGAAAGTTTGGAGAGAACAATAATGGAGGGGTGTATGCCTGGGAAGATAGGAAGAGGAAGGCCAAAGAAAAGATGGGTGCAGGATGTGGCGGATGAATTCCAGATGGGTGTATCGGACGCCGGACATCTTGCGTATGATCGAGAGCTTTTCCGGAAGGTTGTTATGGGAGCGAATTTCTGCAAAGTACATGCAACTGAATGAATGAATGAACAATTAATTATTTCTCATTGTTACCATTTTAGTGGAATATGTATTTCATTATGAGATTGTGTCTGTCATTTATTTGATAATTTTTGTTTTATTTTTCGTTCCTGCTCAATGTTCCGTTTCCATATCTTGTCAATCTGTCATCTGTCACAGTTCATTCTAAATTGTTTCATTTGTTTTCATTTCATCAGATAAAACTGAAAATGAGGAACTGAAAAGAAAGTGTTTAATATGGAGAAAAATAAAGAAGTAAAGTGGTGAAGAAAGGTAGGATGACGGGAAAGACAGAAACAATATGACAGAAAGAATGAATGGACGGAGGAAAGAAGGGTTAGAAGTATAGAAACACAGACAGAAAAATTGATGAGTAACCGAAAATTAACGCAACAATAAAGAAAGAAAAACAAAAGACGGGAAGAAATAACTTACAAAGAAAGAAATAAAGAAAGGAAAGAAAGACACACCGAAGAAGGGAAAGACGAGAAAATTTCATAAAGAACGAATGAAGAAAATAAAAAAGGGAAAGAAAGACAGAAACGAAAAAAAAATAATGTATAAATAAATAAATAAAAGAAAAATTGTTGAAAACAACGAAAGAATAAAAGATACAGCGAAATATCGACAGAAAGTACAAAATTAAGAAAAAAAAACGAAGTAAAGTAACAAAGACAGAAATAAATTATAGAAACATAGGAAAGAAAGAAAGTAGGAAGAAAGAAAGTACGAAGACAGACAGACAGACAGACAGACAGACAGACAGACAGACAGACAGACAGACAGACAGACAGACAGTGTATTTAAAGTCTCATACAATAGGGAGAAAGAATGAAAAAAAGAACAGATAGCAATGATCGAAAGAAAAAGATGAATTAATGGATGTAAAAAAGAATTAATCAAAGAAAGAAAGGAAGAAAGAATGAATGAATGAATGAATGAATGAAAGACAGACAGACAGACAGACAGACAGACAGACAGACAGACAGACAGACAGACAGACAGACAGACAGACAGACAGACAGACAGACAGACAGACAGACAGACAGACAGACAGACAGACAGACAGACAGACAGACAGAAAAGACACTGCCCATCAAAACCACACCAACATCCAGGTTTGCTCGTGACTGACCACGTGCTCTAATGGTCAGGGTGGTTTAATCAGCCACACGGGTCCACGGGATACTGTAAACAAATAGTGACTAACTTGTCAACAGCAGAGTGGCGCAGTGGAAGCGTGCTGGGCCCATAACCCAGAGGTCCGTGGATCGAAACCACGCTCTGCTATTTTTTTTTGTTTTTTTTTTTATTTTTTTTTTTAATTTATAATTTTAATTTACTTGGTACTCGTTACTTGTTATGGTTTACCACTTCTACTCCAGACTTAGCTTTCTGCACAGGAGACATCCTCCACAAAATCGATCGCCATGTGCTTGACCAATTAGCAGGTAGTGATCACAGACCAATCAAGCTTGTAATGAATATGGAGTATGTTCCACAGGAGCAAAAGCCTTTGCACCGCTGGAATTACAAACGAGCAGATTGAGACAGATTTGCCACACTAACAGACAAGGGTTCCAAATGTTGCTGTATGTAGCCGAGGCGCAGTGTTGGGGTGAGCGCCCAACATTGCTTAAATACCTCAATGGCTCGTGAATACATAACCTATGCAGCAAAAGTCCAACTCCTGGCCTTCACGTGGCGGGCCCGTTTAAACTAACAGGAGAAGGGGCGACGGCGAATCTCTGGCGCCGGAAAATAACCAGTATGCTCTAGATGTGTATGCACGTACATGCATGCGCAGACAGGTGTGTGCGCGTGTACACATCTACACTCGAGTGAGACCACAGTCTGCTCTAGCAAAGAAAGGTGCTGAAGTCGGAGGCAACCAGCCAAGAGGCGCACCACAGAAATCAGGATGCCACGCAATCACGCAAAATGGAATATGTCGACTACTGCTAATCGTTATGGTGCTTGCCCTGCTCTGGACCCCCAGGCAGGTGCAGTGCCGGGCCCTGTGTCTCGAAAGGGTCCAACCCCAACTACTGGAGGTCCTTCTCAGATGTCCTGTGGAGCCAGGGGACATGAGAATAGGATGACTGGCCTTCCCAAACGAAGACTTAAAATAATGCACTGGAATGCGGAGGGAGTCAGCAACAAAAAAATAGAATTAGAAAACATCTTGGACCAAGAAAAAGTAAGCGTATGTTGCTTGCAAGAAACTCACCTCAATGAAAATACAGCCTTCAAAATCAGAGGCTACCAGTGTTACCGATCTGACCGAAAGGACAGGCGAAAAGGTGGGATACTGACCCTTGTAAGAAATAACATCATGGCTTCCCAAATCAAAGTCTACATGGAAGGGGCTGAGTATCAGACACTTAAACTTAAGACAGGTAATACAGATCTACATCTGATCAATTACTATTGTCCAAGTGACCGCCCACAGGCACTGGACACACTACCACTAAAAGAAAAAATGATTGTGTGTGGCGATTTCAACAGCCACTCGCAGAGCTGGGGCTATGATCACATGGATCAGAGAGGAGAGAGACTGGAAGACTGGCAGGATGAGAATAGATTCATGTTGATTAACAAGCCGTCCGACCCACATACTTTCTACTCGAGATCATGGCACTCTACAACTACACCTGACCTGGCTTTTCATTCACCAGACCTGGAGTGGAACATTACACGAATTGTTGGGAAACAACTTGGTGGCAGTGACCATCGGCCAGTCTTTCTAACCGTAGAAAATGAGCTTGTAAGTGAAAGCAGCACCCTCTCGAGGTGGAACTACAAGAAAGCAGACTGGGCAATGTACAAGCATCGCACCAGCATATTGGTTAGAAACCTGAACACTGAGAAAGAGATAAATAAAGTAGTTGAAGAGTTTGGGAAATGCATACTACAGGCAGCGCGAGAAACAGTACCAAGAGGAGCCCGTAAACAATATAAACCCTACTGGAGTAGTGAACTGGAACAGTTGCATAATGATGTTGAAGTGTGTAGAAAGCAAGCAGAGGCCACACCCAGCCAAGAGCACCACAATAAATTCCAGCATGCAAAAGCCAAATTTCAAAGGGCCAAGCTGCAGGCTAGACGGAAAAGCTGGCAGGAGAAAACGGAGTCTCTGAACTTTGAAAGAGACACAAGGAAATTGTGGAAGCTAATAAAACAGCTTAATGACGAGGGCACAGGGAGAAACTCAAATTGCGCTACATAAAGATGGAAAAATCTTAACAAGAAAGCAAGCAGCTGACCATTTTGCGGACTCGTTCGCACAAGATAGCAATATCAAAATTAGTCCAGAGAAACAACAAGAGATTCGAGAGAAACGACAACATACAGGACAGAAGGAAATAGTACATGAGGTCCTGGAGGCACCCATCACAATCAGCGAACTGGAGCTAGCCATATCAAAACTGAAAATGAGAAAGTCACCAGGAGCTGATGGTATCTCCAATGAAATGATCAGGAACCTAGGAACAGAGGCCAAAACAAAGCTGTTGCAGATCTTCAATAACAGCTGGACCTTAGGCAGTGTTCCACAAGCCTGGAGAGAAGCAATCATGATACCCCTCCTAAAATCAGGGAAAGATGGTTCCATTGCCTCTAGCTACAGACCAATTAGCCTCACCAGCTGTCTCTGCAAAACACTGGAGCGCATCATCAATCACAGACTGCAGTGGTACATTGAAAGTAAAAACATCCTTGTGCCACAGCAGGCTGGCTTTAGGCAGTGCTACTCTACGGAAGATCAGACAACCTACCTCTCTCAAGAAATTGAGGATGCATTCCAAGAGAAGAAGCTGGTGCTTGCGGCATGGATAGATCTGAAGAAAGCCTTTGACAAAGTCTGGAAAGAAGGTCTGATGAAGAAATTGAGAAACTGCAAAGTCAATGGAAGAATGTACAAATGGGTGAAAGCATACTTGCACAACAGAAGAGCCCGAGTACAGATAGACGGACTCAAGAGCAAGAAAGTACTACTGCGTCACGGTGTCCCCCAGGGCGGAGTCTTGTCCCCCACACTTTTTCTAATCTTCATCAATGATCTTGTTGCTCACCTACCGCATGGAATTAAAGCAGCAATGTACGCCGATGACCTGGTTCTATGGAGCACAAATGAATATGCATCAGTGGCCACCAGATTGCTACAAAGAGCTGTAGATACATTTGCTGCATGGGCAAATAGATGGTGTGTCAGCATAAACACTGACAAGTGCAGCACCACCCTATTTACCCTCTCTCCAAAACAAAAGGCAGGGATCATCCAGATAAATGGAACATCCCCTAAGAGAAGATAAAGAACCAACATACCTTGGAGTAACATTTGATGGCAAGCTGACATGGAGAAAGCACATCAACAAAGCAGTAGCAAAAGCCAGAAGGAAAATAGCCATCCTGAGAAAGCTAAGTGGAACCACATGGGGAGCCAGTACGAAAATACTTAGCAAAGTTTACCAACAGAGCATACGACCACACCTGGAATATGGGTCAACTGCGTGGTGTTCAGCATCAAAAACCACACTACAAGAGCTGGACAAGGTGCAAAATCAAGCACTTAGAGTCACCACAGGAGGGATGAGATCAACCCCTATAGTGGAAATGGAGAAGATGGGGAGGACACAGGCACTGAGTGAGCGCAGAGATTCGAAAACGCTAATACAAGCAGAAAAGTTCCTCAGCTTGCCAGGCCACCCTATGAAGAACAGATTTGAAAACCTAGCTATGGGGCGGTTGAAAAGAAGTAGTTTTATCCACCAGGCCAAACGACTCTGCAGAGAAACCACTGATCTGCCCACAGTTGGTATCCCCCTAACAACTATTCCAGAGCGAACTCCATGGAAAGATGAGCATAGACTATCGTTACAAATCCAGACAAAAGTGAGAGGAATATTTGACAAGGAAGAACAGAACAGTGTGCAGCGCAGAACAGCCACTCTCAGCTTCCTTGATGAAGAATACCCACAGGATCTCTGGATCCGAGTCTACACAGATGGGTCAGCACAAAATGCTGTTCGAAATGGAGGAGCGGGAGTGTACATAGAATACCCAAATAATACTAGGGACACAGCCAGAGTACCGACAGGAAAGTACTGCCATAACTATGATGCCGAAATTGAGGCAATCAAGATAGCAACAGAGAAATTACTAAATAACAGCAATGGTACACAACCTGTGGTGCTACTAACAGATGCAAAATCAGTACTCGAGGCGCTCCTCTCTGGGAAATTGCCAGTACTAAGGACACTACTTTCTGAACTTAGCAGTCAGCATAAAGTCACCATACAGTGGATACCATCCCACTGTGGAGTACCCGGAAACGACAGAGCTGATCAATTGGCTAAGGAAGGAGCCAAAGAAGAACAGCCTGATGTGCCCGTTACATACCACCAAAAGAAAAGAATGATCAAATCAGTCAGAAAGCCACCAAAACCTGCTCAAGATGACTACCACGTTATGGACAGACCAGAACAAGTCATTATTCTGCGCCTCAGAACAGGACACAATAGATTACGCAACCACATGTATACAAAATTCAAGATTGGTGAAACAGCCATGTGCACATGTGGATTGGCGTCGCAGACAGCAGAGCACATACTCCAAGACTGCCCAAAATATAACATATCTAGGCAAACCTTCTGGCCTAGAGAGACGACAGTGGAAGATAAACTCTATGGACCACTGTGTGAACTGAAAAAACAGTTCAATTCATGCAAGAGACGACATTGCAGATATAGACATATTTCAAGCGAACGAAAGAAGAAGAAGAACTAACAGACAAATGTTGTGAAAACATAAATACACGATAAGGCAACATGAAGCAAATGGTGGAAAATCTAAACAGAGCAATAATACAGGAAGCCATTGAGTCTATTCCAAGAGGAGCGAGGAAACATTACAAACCATACTGGACTGAAGAACTACAAATTTTGGAGTACAAAGTTGAAGATGCCAGGAAGATAGCAGAGAGAGAACAAACAACTGAAGCGAACATCTCTCTCAAAGCCATCTCAGCAAAATATAAAAGAACAGTAAATCAAACAACAAGAGATTGTTGTAGGGAAAAAACAGAAAACCTGAATTTTGATAGGGATGGAAACAAACTATGGAAACTAGTGAAAGCCATGAACAATGAAAGACCTAGAAACGAACAAATAACAATTAAACAAGGAAATGCCTTGCTTACAGGAAAAAAGGCTGAAAATGCACTATTGGAACACTATGCCAGTGCAAACCACATTGATATTACAACCGAACAGAAGAAAGCAATCAAAGACAAACAGATAAACCATAGAAATACAGAGACAGCAGCAGAATATATGATGGCAGATCTAACAATGGAAGAAATGGAATAGGCAATGAATACCCTAAAAAAGAAGAAATCACCAGGAAAGGATGGAATCACAAATGAAATTCTAATAGGACTAGGCACCAAGGCAAAAAAGAAACTACTAGCGGTCCTAAATTACAGCTGGAAGAGAGGAATAGTCCCACAGGCATGGAAAGAAGCTCTACTAATACCAGTACTAAAGAAAGGAAAAGACCTGGAAGAACCAAATGGCTATCGGCCTATCAGTCTACTTAGCTGTGTAGGAAAATTAATGGAACGCATTATCAATGGCAGGCTTACATGGCATCTGGAAGAAAAACAACTCTTAACACCACACCAAGCAGGATTCAGAAAGTACAGATCCACTGAAGATCAAATAACCTATATAGCTCAGGAAATAGAGGATGCCTTCCAAGAGAAAAAGCACAACTAGTGGTCTGGATAAATTTAGAAAAAGCATTTGATAAAGTATGGAAGGAAGGACTGAAAGTAAAACTGCAAAAAATGCATGTTTGTGGGAAAATGTATAAATGGATCAGCCACTACCTTGAGAACAGAACTTCCAGGACAAAAGTACAAGGACAAAACATTAAAATGATGCTGTTGGAGCAAGGTGTCCCCCAAGGAGGAGTTCTTTCACCAACATTATTCCTAGCATATATAAATGACATCACGGAAAATCTTCCAGCTAGAGTACACACATCCTCCTTTGCAGATGACTTAGCCATATGGACATCTGAAGAATATATTAGTACAGCTAACAGCAGAATACAGCAAGCCATATTAGCGCTAGAGTACTGGTCAAAATCATGGCTAGTGAAGATAAGTGAGGAGAAAACAACATGCACAGTGTTCTCCCTCTCAAATAAAACTCAGCAACCTAAGCTGGTATTAAATGGAAAAATATTGCGCCATGAAGAAAATCCAAACTATCTAGGAGTCACCTTTGATCGTCGCCTGACATGGAAGACACAGGTTGAGAAAAATCGAACAAGAGCAAGGAAAAGAATGGCAATCATGAAAAAGCTTGCCGGTACAACGTGGGGAGCACGAACGGTGGTAGAGGCTTTGAAAACTGCAGCAGAAATGCTCTTGATGAAGGAAAATAAAGAGAAGTAAATAGCTATCTTCACAGATGCAAAGTCAGTTGTCTCAATACTGAAGTGCAAAAACAGCACAGAACTAGCTGACATAAGAGCAGCACTCCATGGTCTATGCCAGAAATCCAAAAAAGTTGTAATACAGTGGATCCCATCACATTGCAGTATACCTGGAAATGAAGAGGCTGGCAGACTAGCAACAGAGGGCGGACGACTACCACAGCCTGACATAGACATAACCTATAATGAGGCAAAGAGGTTTATAAAAAGCACTTATAGAGCCAAATGGAAGTCAGAGCATCCAGGCCACCAGAAGGATGATACATATTACAAACTCGACCGAAGAGAACAAGTAGTAATCTTCAGACTTCGCACAGGACATAACAGGCTGAAATACTATTTGTTCAATAAACTAAAGATAGGAGATACAGATGAATGTAATTGTGGAACTGGTAAAATGACGGCTAAACATTTGCTGCAAGAGTGCCCAATATATGCTGAACAGAGAAAGATGTTTTGGCCCACACCTGCTTCATTCGAGGAAAAGCTCTATGGAGATTTCAACAAGCTCAAGTCGACTGCAGCTTTCTTTAACTATATTCAGGTTGACATTTAAAGGTGCATGAAGAAGTATTTAGACTGCCACACTTAATACCACAGGCATGTCGGTTACACAAGCCTCCCAGAGGCATGAAATGGAATATTGCTTGGATAGCAAATCCATTACGTGGAAAGTACGAATCGAAAAGCTCACTGTGTGGGCTTTATAAAAGGTGGAAAAAGTGTCCTAGTGGCACAAATTGGAATATTGCTCGAAAAGCAAATCCATTACGTGGAAGGTCCGAATCGAAAGCTCACTATGTGGATGTCATCTGCAAACTGCATTCTTCTGGGTTCCGGAAGAACAGCCTATGGTGAACGGAAGGCCCAATATACGGAAGTGAGGCTAAGCAGCCATGTGCAGGACGTGACGATTCCTTGGGTGAGCCCAGTACCAGAGCGCTGTGTGATGGCTCTGCAATTATGGAAGCCTCCTTGGATGGCGGGAAATGCCCATGGTCTGCCCCTGCCTTCCCTTGAGGGCTGACCAGGGTGCCTTTGTCTGTTCTATATGGGCAAGCTGGGATGGGAGATAACACCTCAACAGTGAGAGTCTAACGTCCTAAGAAACCCCCGGGAATGTTAACGCGGTCAACAAATGCCCGCAGAAGTCGGATGTGTCGGCCTAACGGCGCAAGAACGCAGCTCTGCTGTAAACAATCACAACGTAATCACGTCCGGAAAAAAACTACGGATGAACGCAGAAAAAGAAGAAGAAGAAGAAGTTACTTGTTATTTATTTTTCTTCTGGAAAAAAAAAAACAGTTGTTTGACTAGTACGTATGTTCATCTTGTTATAAGTTTGACGAGGTTAAAATGTGCCAGCACTGGACAGTTGCACTCAGCGTCAAATGACAGTCACACAGTGAATGTATAATCTTCACAGGCTCGGGGTCACCAAGAAGCACAACTCTAGTCTGTCTTATTTATGCAGCTAACAATAGCTATTGTTCTTCAATGATTAAATCAACTGAATAAATTGTCGAGAGGGACAAATAGAACTACAAACATCAGAATTTTAAGAGCAAGCATCTTTTCCATTGCAACATACGCCTGCAAGGCCTGGACACTTACTAAACAAGCTGAACTTCGCATAAATGCCTTAGAATATAAATGTTATAGACGAGTTCTAAGATTATCTTGGATAAAGAAAAGAAGAACTGCATCCATACATCAAGAGCTGATTATTGAAGAAGGTTGGCTATTAAACAATGATAAAACAAATAAAATTGAACTATTTTGGTCACTTGAAACGTCATAAAAGTTTGGAGAGAACAATAATGGAGGGGTGTATGCCTGTGGAAGAGAGGAAGAGGAAGGCCAAAGAGAAGATGGGTGCAGGATGTGGCGGATGAATTCCAGATGGGTGTATAGGACGCGGGACATCTTGCGTATGATCGAGAGCTTTTCCGGAAGGTTGTTATGGGAGCGAATTTCTGCAAAGGACGTGCAACTGAATGAATGAATGAACAATTAATTATTTCTTATTGTTACCATTTTAGTGGAATATGTATTTCATTATGAGATTGTGTCTGTCATATTTGATAATTTTTGTTTTATTTTTCGTTCCTGCTCAATGTTCCGTTTCCATATCTTGTCAATCTGTCATCTGTCACAGTTCATTCTAAATTGTTTTATTTGTTTTCATTTCATCAGATAAAACTGAAAATGAAGAACTGAAAATAAAGTGTTTAATATGGAGAAAAATAAAGAAGTAAAGTGGTGAAGAAAGGTAGGATGACGGGAAAGACAGAAACAATATGACAGAAAGAATGAATGGACGGAGGAAAGAAGGGTTAGAAGTATAGAAACACAGACAGAAATAATTATGAGTAACCGAAAATTAACACAAAAAGAAAGAAAGAAAAATAAAAGACGGGAAGAAATAAGTTACAATGAAAGAAATAAAGAAAGGAAAGAAAGACACACCGAAGAAGGGAAAGACGAGAAAATTTCATAAAGAACGAATGAAGAAAATAAATAAGGGAAAGAAAGACAGAAACGAAAAAAAATAATGTGCGAATGAATGAATAAAAGAAACATTATTGAAAACAACGAAAGAATAAAAGATACAGCGAAATATCGACAGAAAGTCCAAAATTAAGAAAAAAACGAAGTAAAGTAAGAAAGACAGAAATAAATTATAGAAGCATAGGAAAGAAAGAAAGTACGAAGAAAGAAAGTACGAAGACAGACAGACAGACAGACAGACAGACAGACAGACAGCAAGCAAGCAAGAAAGAAAGAAAGAAAGAAAGAAAGAAAGAAAGAAATGAGGTACCTATTTAAAACGACATAAAAGGCATATAAGAAACGAAAGAAAGAAAAGGGAAATACAAATAGAAATAATTAAAATCAACAAATAATGAATGGGGAAAAAAGAAACACTGCCTTTGTGAGACCACACACAGAGACACACACACACTCGCACAACCACACACATACACCCACACACACACACCGCACACACAAAGCATGACTGACCAGGCCTGCATCTGACAAGCCACGTGCTGTATGTAGCGATTTGCGCGATTTCATCACACAGGTCCACGCGCTACTCTACACAAATCAAGTCCTTATCACCGACAGCAGAGTGGCGCAGTGGAAGCGTGCTGGGCCCATAACCCAGAGGTCCGTGGATCGAAACCACGCTCTGCTAATTTTTTTTTTTTTTTTTTTTTTTTTGAGGGGGAGGGGGATTGTTAAGTTTAACAAAGTTTTTTTTTTTTGATTTTCTTCTGGAAAAAATAAATGAGTTGTTTTACTAGTACACAAGGACATCCTGTTATTAGTTTGAAGAGGGTAAGAACTGCCAACAACCGACAGTTGAAGGCTACACTCAGTCTCAAATGACAGTTATTCACACAGTGTAAGTGTTATCTTCACAGGCTGAGGGTCAGCAAGAAATGCAGTTATAGGCTGTATTGTTTATTTAGCTAACACTAACAATTAATTAGTTGTTATTGTTACCCGTTTACTGGAGTATGTATTTCATTAATAGATTATAAATTGTTGATAATTTGTGTTATATTTTTCGTTCTTATTCACTGTTTCACTCTCATTCCTTGTGAATCTCTCATCCGTCACTGTTCTTCATTCTAAATTATTTCGTTTGTTTTCATTTCATCAGGTTAAATTGACAGTGAGGAAATTACAAGAAAGTGTGCAATATAGGGAAAATCAGAAAGAATTTACGTGGTGAAGTAAGCGTAACAGGAGAGTCGGAAACAACATGGCAGAAAGACTGAATGCAGGGAGGACAGATGGGGCACGAAAGATAGAAGCAAAGAAAGAAATAACAGAAGAGTGACTGAAGAAGCAATGAAAAAAGAAAGAAAAACGAAAGACAGGAAGAAAGAACTTACAAAGAACAAAATAAAGAAAGGAAAGACGGGAGGCGGATAGACGAGAAAATGCCAAAAAGAACGAACGAAGAAAGAAATACGGGAAAGAAAGATGGAAACACAAAAATTAAAGAACGAACGAATGAATGAATGAATGAACGAATGAAAACGAACGAAACACAGAGAAAGTATCTATTGACAGAAAGTGCAACATAAAAAACGAATTAACGCAAGAAAGATAGAAAGATCGAAAGTACGAAGAAAGAAAGAAAGAAAGAAAGAAAGAAAGAAAGAATGAAAGAAAGAAAGAAAGAAAGAAAGAAAGAAAGAAAGAAGACAGTTTCTATTTAAAGGGTCATACAGTGGATAGAAATAATGAGAAAAGAACAAATAGCAATGATGTAAAGAAACAAAAATACATTAATGAAGGAAAGAAAGAAAGAATTAATTAATTAATCAAAGAAAGAAAGGAAGATAGAATGAATGAATGAATGAATGAAAGAAAGAAAAATGAAAGAAAGAAAGATATAAAGAAAGGCAGAAAAAAAAGAAAGACAGAAAGAAAAATACACTGCCCATATATAGGTTAATACAATGGATAGAAAGAATGAAAAATGAACAGATAGAAATGTTCGAAAGAAATCATGAATGAATCAAAGAAAAAAAAGAAAGAAAGAAAGGAAGCAGGAAAGAAAGTAAAAAAAGAAAGAAAGAAAGAACGAAAGAAGGAAAGAAAGAAAGAAAGACAGACAGAAAGAAAGAAAGAAAGAAAGAACACATAGCCTATTTAGGGCCACACCAACTTACAAATCATCAGGCGTGACTGACCACGTGCTCTAATCGTCTGGGTGATGAGCCACACGGTTTCACGCGACGACGTACACAAATAGTGACGACGCTTATCATCAAGAGGTGTCGCAGTGGAAGCGTGCTGGGCCTATAACCCAGAGGTCCATGGGTCGAATCCTCGCTTCTCTAACCTTTGTTGGTAAAATGTATTATTCATTTATTTACTATATATGATATATAACTCTGCAGTATACACCTGTCGAGATGCAGCGAGATATGCCAGGCAATAAATCGTGCAACATATTGTTTGTGGTTACTGTGATTAAAATGTAATCTCCCCCCCCCCCCTCCCCCACGATTTAGAGTAATAGCTTAGATAAATGTATAGGCAGTGTAAGTAGGAAGGATTGATTTAAGGAAGGGAAGAAAAAACAAAGTATACAAAACGAAAGACAGAAATTTAGAAACACGAGGGAGAAAGAACGAAAGACAGAAATAGAGGCGTCAGCCACTGTTGATTCAGAGACACACAAACAGGTAGGAGATTGGTATTTTCTTCTCCTGTGTGAAATATATGTGCCAGGGTGTTAAACAAGGAGTTTCTTCTCAAGATCTTCGCCGATGCTACGGTGTTCGTGCATTGAGCGAAGCCATCCTCGAGTGAATTTTCGCACGTGTGTTTTAGTGGTGTCCGCTACACGCTGCTGGATTTGCTGAGGATTGGATTCGAGCACGTATGGACTGAATGGTTCGATGTGCAATGAGGATGATCTGTCGACTAACTAACTAGACCTACAAACAGACAAGGCGGTCTTCCACACACATCGGATAAGTATTGTCACAGTCTTAATGAATCATTTGTTAGGAGAAAGGTCTAGGTTCGAACGCGTTTTCTTTAAAACAGTGTATTCCCATTGTGAATTTACACACAGCAGCAACACGCAATAGGATGTACGATTTATCACGTCATGTGCAAACTGCAGATGCGAAGTGAATAATGAATTACAATATCGCTGAAAATGCGATTACCGCGGGGGTAACAAATTATCCCCATTCGAACAACGTCACCCGGGAAGGTTACCCCGGTCAACAAATGCCCGCAGAAGTCGGATGTGTCGGCCTAACGGCGCAAGAACGCAGCTCTGCTGTAAACAGGCACAACGCAATCACATCCGACACACACAAAAAACTCCGGATGAACGAAGAAGAAGAACAACGTCAATACCTAGTTTTTTTTAGTTTAGTTTTAGTCGATGGATCAACATCATGGCACACGGGTGCAACCCATAAGTGCTCCGTTCTACTCCTAACTCAAACCTGAGTCTGGAGAAACTCAGCTCAGTGTACGAACTCCGTAGCACCGCCGAGGATCCTGAAATACTTTGGGTAGATTTTTAACTCGAAATTTTGCCCGGGCAGCGCCGTTAGGCTACTCTTTTTCGATTTCTAACTGCCCAGGGATTTTTTACGTGCGCAACAATACACACGGGCGTCCGATCTCACTACCCAGAGACCAGGGGAAATTTATTACTAGAAGTCCACGAGAAAAAAATCCCGGCGTCACCGGGGCATGAACCCGGGACCTCCAGCACTCGAGGCGGACACCATACCTCGAGACCACGCAGCCCCCTGTCAATATCTAGTATTTCAGCGAACGCAGAATCCATATACTCATTTCAATTGTGCAGTATGCACCTGACGAGATCAGGCTAATTTGACAGGCAATAAATCGTGCAACCTTATGTTCGTACCTTCTATGTTTAAATGATCTTGTTGTGCAACGTGTACTATAATCTCTACTACTTTCTTTAGCTTCTACGAGCGCCAGTAAATGTTGGTGAATGTGTTTATTTCATGTTAATTGGCTGGGCTATTACACACGGGGATTTGTCATGATGAGAGAGCCGTTATGGTTTCTGAACTACCAACACTCATACCATTATATGAAAATCAACGAAATGTGATCACGCTAATAACATTCGTCTATTATATAACACACCAGTAAATACTAAATTTAATCTGCGTACTTTGAAAAGTGACAAGGAAATACAAGACAATTTTAACATATAAGTAAAGAACAGATTTTATATATTATCGGGCCTTGAGATCTTATTTCAAGATGCGGATGACCAATGTGAAATGTTGAAGAATTATATTAGTTTGGCTACAGAAACAACAATTTCATCATTAAAGAAAAGAAGTCGCAAGAAATGAATGACTGAAGAAATTTTAAGACTAATGGCCACAAGAAGACAAGATAATCATGACTATCTCATCCCCCATTCATTCATTCATTCATTCATTCATTCATTCATTCATTCATTCATTCATTCATTCATTAGCATGTCCTTTGAAGAACCTCGATTCCATAACAAAGGAAAACCTCTAGATCATAAGCAAGATGTCCCACGTCCGATACATAATTCATTCATTCATTCATTCATTCATTCATTCATTCATTCATTCATTCATTCAGTAGCACGTCTTTTGAAGAACCTCGCTCCCATAACAACCTTCCGGAAAATCTCTCGAGCATAAGCAAGATGTCCCACTCCGATACACCCATATAGAGATCAACCGCCACATTCTGCACCTATCTTCTCTTTGACCTTCCTCTTTCTATCTTCCCAGGCATATACCCCTCCATTATTTTTCTCTCCAAACTTTCATGACGTGTCAAGTGACCACATTATTTAAAGTTTTTTGTTTTATCGTCTTTAGTAGCAAACCTTCTTCAATATTCAGATCTTGTCGTATGAATGCATTTGTTCTTTTCTGTATCCAAGATATTCTTAGAACCCGTCAAAACATTTATTTTCAAAGGAATGTATGTGCTGTTCAGCTTTTTTAGTAAATGTCCAGGTCTCACAGCTGTGTGTTGTAATTGGAAAGATGCATGCTTTTAAAAATCAAATTTTTGTAGGTTTATCTGTCCCATGCCACAATTTATTCAGTTGTTTCAAGTTTTGAAGAGCAATAGATATTCATATTTTACTTCCTTTAATAGTGTCTTCGTTGTTGGTAATTAATGACCCAATATATTCGAAATTGTCCACCGCCATAATGACACATTTATTGTGTTTTTCTTTTTGCGAGGCCATATACCAGGACTTCTTGAACAGGCACACCTGCAGCACAGATATAAATCAGCCACTTGACACATGTTTGTGTGCCTGCTAGAGATGTTACAGTTACTAGTTTTCGCTTGACACATGTTTGTGTGCCTGCTAGAGATGTTACAGTTACTAGTTTTCGCTTGACACATGTTTGTGTGCCTGCTAGAGATGTTACAGTTACTAGTTGTCGCGTTATCTGACCCGCCTTGGGTACTACTCTTTTATCAGATCTAGCAACGCAGAATACGAAATCACGGAACTAGAAATTCCACACTAGTGTCATTGCCTCTCCTTTGTTACAGTTTCCCAGAGACAAGGAAAACAGTTCCGGGGTCTAGTTCGTTAGATATCAAATGAGTTAGCTAGTTAGTTAGCTAGCCACTTAATTCGTTACTTGCTTCGTAACTTGGCTGGCTGACTTGCTAGAAGGCTGGCTGGTATATTGGTTAGTTAGTTAGTCAGCTATCTAGCTAGTTAGTTAGCTAGTGAGATAGTTAATTTGTTAGCTAGCTTGTTGTTAGTAGGTTAGTTAGTTGGTTAGTTAGTTAGATATTTGGTTGGTTTGTTCGTTAGTTAATTCATTAGCTTGTTAGAAGTTAGTTCGTTAGTCAGATGTTGGTTAGTTAGCTAGTTAGTTTAGCTATCTGGTTATCTAGTTGGTCTGTTAGTTCGTTCTGGAGAGAGAAAGAGACAGAGAGACAGAGAGAGAGAGAGAGAGAGCGAGAGAGAGAGACATAGAGAGAGACACAGAGAGAGACAGACACAGAGAGAGACAGAGAGAGAGAAAGAGAGAGAGAGAGTATGTATGTATGTATGTATGTTTGTATGTTTGTATGCATGTATGTCTAAGCAAACCTTTGTTAGTGAGTTTGTGATTGTGAGTGTATATGTATGCAAAGGAGTGTGTATTTGTGTGTTACTGAGTTGGTACATAACTGTAGGAGTCTCTGTGAATGATGTAAGTATGTATGTAGGTATGTATGTATATATGTGTTTATACACGTGCCAGTGTACGTGTGTCTGCCTGCCTGCCTCATAACATGGTAATATGCATTGTTAATGTTTACAACATTCATTTGACAATGCTTTCTTTCCTATGCGAATATAACATTCACAATAGATAAAGTGATGAACGAAAGATGAGTGATTAGAACGGCCGAATGCAAGATGGACCTGCGTGCCCAATTAGTAACCCTTTGAAAGTAAATTCCATTCGTTCGGTTGTTCATTCGTTCGTTCGTTGGCTGGCTAAATTGCTGGCTGATAGGTTGGTTGTTAGTTGGTTAGTTAGTCGACTGATTACCCTCACTGCATATCGGGCAATTCAATAATTAAGTGCTGGCATCCCCACTTTAGTATCCCCCGTAGCGTGTGACGACTGAACATCACCAGATCTGTATTTGTTGACTGTTCTTCTTTGGTCACGTATAAAGCGTTTGTGGCTGGCTTCACCCCTTTTGACTTAATGTCCTTGCAGTCTGGTCAATGTTGCAGACTCACAATCCAAGCTTGATTGGTTTCATTGCCCTGCGTGTCTGAGGATATTCACAGTCCACACTTGATTGGTTTTGTCACCCTGCGTGTCTGAGGACATTCGGTAAAACAATCTGATCCATTGCTCCTCCGCTTTCCACAACAGCCAGACCTGCAACTTGTGAGAAGGGAACGTAATCAGCTTCCTCCAGATGCCCACACCCAACACGGTCTGGTGATAAGACATTGGGGGGGGGGGGGGTTCATGACTGTCAGATGGATGGATTCCATCACGGTACTAGAATTCAGGGCTGTGTGATAGACTTTCTCAGTATGATGCAAGTCTTCCAAATGCAGCCCCTTACTTTTTTTTTCTTTTCGAAATGCCGCCCTGTCAAAATTTTTAATTATTGTATGGTTCAAATTGTATTTTGATGTCGCTGCTTATTTCGCCCTCTTACGATACCACCTGATGCGGCAGCCTCTGTGTATCATAGCATGGCACGGCCCTTCATGGATTTCAACGGTTTATAGGCGAAATGATGGCCTTCGTTGCACAGGATATTATCCCATATGGCTCAGTCTCTTTCCACACAGTCGCCTGCCGAAACACACGTTTCGTTCAAAGCAAGAACTCTGTAGCCTCAGCCACAACCTCCATGAGCATTCACGAAAACTGCACATATGGACCGGATGACGGAGTCAGATTCGAACCCAAAAATTTCGGAGCGCGAGGTAGGCGGTTTAATATCGTCACTGAGACCCTGTATTAAAGTTACACCCCGGAATATCAAATGCAGCGCAATCCATGAGACACGAATAACTCCAGGTGGAAATTGTAAATTCGCATAACACTCACTTGACACTCAACGGTTAGTGTAGGCAAAGCTGAACAGTATATGACGAGTCATTGCTTCTAGTTAGTTAGTTGGTTAGTCGACAGGTCATCCTCATTGCGCTCGAACCATTCAGTCCATATGTGCTCGGATCCCCTCTTCAGACAATCCCGCAGCGTGTAGCGGCTAACGACATCAGTTCTGTGATTGTTTATCAATCTTCTTTGGCTTCCTGCGTAGTATTCTTGTTTGGCCACCATCTTTTGATTTGCTGTTCTCGCAATCTGATCAGTAGATTCGCAGTCGTCACTTGGTTCTCGCAAAAGTCTTACTTCTCGTAGAGTATTCAGAATGTCAGCCTGGTCCATGGCGCGTCCGCCCTCCACCTTAATCTTACCTGCTAGCTTGTCAGCCCGCTTATTTACTTGTACTCCCTCATGCCCTGGCACGAAGATGAAACTAATCTTTGTCAGCCGAGACCGCTCCAAAGACAGCAACCACTTTCTTCGGATCCACCCCATCACTATCCTCTTGAGTATGCTCATTGAGTCGCTAAGGAACATGCCCTAGTGAATGTCTGTGTCTCGAGCCATGTTATTGCTTTACTTACTGCCATAACTTTCATAGTCAGGCTACTTGTGGTCTCAACAAAAGCACTAGATCCCCCTTCACAATTCTCGCTCCGGCCCGCGTCGTGAAGGCCCATGAGCTTCTCACATGTCGGACGACCGACCCATCTGTGTAGATGACTGCATCACCGTCTAACGAATTCTCGAAAATCAACGCTTGTACTTCCGCCTCCACAGCAGCCGTATTTTATTGTCTGCATTTTCTGTCTAGTTGGATGCAAACTGAAAAGGACGTACAGGTAAATCTGTTGGCACTTTTACCCACTCATCGCCAGGTTCTAAGTCCTCCAGTGAACACACCTGTTGAAGAATGTTTTCGGCTTGACCCATCCACGACCTTCCTATTTTTAACCTGCTGTCATTCACCTTCCTAATTTCACTATGCAGTGGATGTTGTGTTTGTGTTAACTCTGAGGTAGGCACGGGCTCTGCAAATTTGTAGTCTGTCTTCAATGGTTGGAAAATCAAGAAGGTAGCGCATCGCCCTGCACGCTGTATCTCTTGTACATCCAAGAATAATACGCATAACTTCATTTTGTATACTTTCCATCCTTTCTATCTGCTAACGGCTGAGAGTCAGGATCGCCATCGCATACTCAAGAACAGACATGACCAGCCCCTCGTATAGGAGGCATAGATGGCGCTGCTCACAGTTTACTGCCGCCATCATCCGCATCGCAGCCAAACCCCGCTAGGTCTTTGTTAACACCTGGTCTATGTGCTCGTTATAAGCAAGGCTTCGATCAAAACGTATCCCCAGGTAATTCATTGCCTGCGTTCTTTCCACAGTCTCTGAACACAGATTGACAATTGATGTTGGAGTGTTGACAATATGATTATTCAAAGAGAACCATGTCACTGTTGCCATTGTTGGGTTGACCATTGCCCCAGCTTCAGCACACCAAGTACTTAAGCGATTGAGTTCGGTTTGCAGTTCCACAGCAACCTGATCTCTATCCTTACCCTGACGATACACTAAAACATCGTCGGCATATGACAATGTCCTCCCCGGTCCAATGATCTGCTGGCTAGTGATTCTCACTGTGTAGGCGTTGAACAGCACCGGAGATAATGGTGATCCCTGTGGTAGGCCAGGATATATTGTTTTTGGTTCCGAAGTCCAACTGCCACATCTAAAAACTACTTTCCGTTGGAAGAGGGCTTCAAGGATCCAACTAAGGAGGAATGGACTCATCTTGAATTCAACAATCATAATGTAATAGAACAGTATATGGCAAGTCATTGTTTCTGTGGGCATCAGTTACATAACAGAAGGTAACAGCACACACACACACATACACACACACACACGCACGCACGCACGCACTCACGCACGCACTCACGCACACACACACACACACACACACACACATACACACACACACATTACAAGTAATGAAGACAAGAATTAAAAATACTCAAACTAGACAACAGATAACAAAGACGGCGTGAATCTTTTACTTCTAAATGATACAAAATTGTCAATGTATCAACAAGTATGTCACACAAGTCTACAATCTGAACACCTGTCTCCGTATGTTTAATGTGAATTCCAATCAATACATACACTCTAACAATACACTCTAGTACACTCTAACAAGTTGATCGGTTTGTATTTCTGGTACTACAGTCTCATTCTTATATTGCTTTCTCCAGTACAGTACCCTCTCCTGTCACATTCTTATATTGCGTCAACTAGTACATTGCACTCTTCTGTCACATTCCTCTCTGACAAACAGTAACACAGTAAATTATCCTGTCACATTCCTCTCTTACACACAGTAGCGCAGTAAATTATCCTGTCACTTTCTTCTCTGACGACCAGTATCACAGACACTCTCCTATTACTCTCTTCTCCAACGATCAATGCCCCTATCACAGTCCTCTCTTAAAACCACTAACACAATACACTCTTCTATCAAATTATTCTCTGACGACCAGTAACTCAGTAAACTCTCCCCTCTGTCAGCACCTCTTGGTGGTATCTTGCCTATGGACAAGGGGGAGGTGGTTGTGCGCTTGTGGGACCAGGTGGAGAAGGCGGAGGAACAGATTGAGAACTCATGTGTGGAAAGAATGAGATTGCGGGGGATCGGCAGGGGTTCTGGAAGAATCTCAAAACTGAGAGGGAAGACCAGGAGAACTTTTAATCAGATAGCGGTGGGAACGATTAGTAGTATGACTCTTCGCTGGCTGTTGAACGAGGGGACTGAGCACGTATGGGAATGTCCTGAGTGCAGTGATGTCGGTTCTTAACTCAACTCAACTCAACTTAACTCCTCTCTGTCAAACACTAACACAGAAACCTTCCTGACTGTCAAACACTCGCACGGAAACTCTCCAACCCCCCGACCATCGCAGAAAGAGCGCTTTCATTAGTTCAAAATTAATCGTCGTTGTCCTTCGCGGGGCGCGGCGTTCCCTCTGGTGACTCTGGATAACTTTGTGCTGATCGCATGGCCTTACGTGCCGGCGACGCATCTTTCAAATGTCTGCCCTATCAAATGTCGATGGTACGTGACATGCCTACTATGTTTGTAACGGGTAACGGGGAATCAGGGTTCGATTCCGGAGAGGGAGCATGAGAAACGGCTACCACTTTCAAGGAAGGCAGCAGGCGCGCAACTTACCCACTCTCGGCACGGGGAGAGTGTGACGAAATATAACAATACGGAAATCTATCGAGGCCCAATGATCTATTGGAGGGCAAGTCTGGTGCCAGCAGCCGTGGTATTTCCAGCATCAATAGCGTATATTAAAGTTGCTGCAGTTAAAAAGCTCGTAGTTGGATCTCGGTTTCACGCGGGCGGTCCGGTTCACTGCCCGTTGTTCCTGCCCTATTGTCTGCCGGCTCTCTCCCGTGGGTGCTTCCAGGTGGCCAGTGCATTTACTTTGACAATTTAGTGTTCAAAGCAGGCCTCGGCTGCCTGAATAATAGTGCATGGAATAATGGAATGGGGCCTCGGCTCTATTTGGTTGGTTTTCGGAAATGGAGATAATGATAATGGAGATAGTGACCTGACCGTAGACCTAAAGGGCCGTGGCAAATAGCCTGAGGTGATCCGAAGGTTTGGCTTGCGATCTGACATTGTACTTAGCTCCTCGTCAGCTGATTGAGCTGACTGTCTCGTACCAATCGAAGTAAAATGACAATATGTTGTATTTTGGGCAGTCTTGGAGTATGTGCTCTGCTGTCTGCGATGCCAATCTACATGTGCACATGGCTAATTCACCAATCTTGAATGTTGTATACATGTGGTTGCGTAATCTATTGTGTCCTGTTTTGAGGCGCAGAATAATGACTTGTTCTGGTCTGTCCATAACGTGGTAGTCGTCTTGAGCAGGTTTTGGTGGCTTTCTGACTGATTTGATCATTCTTTTCTTTTGGTGGTATGTAACGGGCACATAAGGCTGTTCTTCGTTTGCGCCTTCCTTAGCCAATTGATCAGCTCTGTCATTTCCGGGTACTCAACAGTAGGATGGTATCCACTGTGATGATTCCTTGTGTGAGCCCAGTACCAGAGCGCTGTGTATCGGCTCTGCAATTATGGAAGCCTCCTTGGATGGTGGGGAATCTCCATGATCTGCCCCTGCCTTCCCATGAGGGCTGACAGGGATGTCTTCGACTGTTCTAACTTCACCAGCTGGGATGTAGGTGACACCACAACAGTGAGAGCCGAATGTCCCTCGAAGCACCCAGGAAGGTTAACCCGGTCAACAACTATCTGCAGAAATCGTATGTGTCGGCCTCAGGTATCGCAGCTCTGCTATGAACAAGCACAGTGCAATTAGGTCCGAAATAAAAACACTCTGGATGAACGCAGAAGAAGAAGATACAAACGTGTCAATGTACCACCAAGAATGTTATACTAGAATACAATGTGAACATCTGTCTCCATGTATTTAATGTGAATGCTAATCAACACAAACTCTCTAAAACCTTAATGGATGTGTATTTCTGACAGTACAATCTCCTGTGACACAGTGTCCTATCCTGTCAGTGTGATTATCATACTCATAAAGGTTATCATCAGTACTCACCCTCATCTCCTCACTGAAGCTGGCATGTCATGTTCCTTCAGCTTTCTAACTCTTCTAGCCCCCATTATCCACCCCCGCCCCCATGAGAGTATTAATTATATGGCTATGTCATGTTAAGTTAATAAAATATTATCTTTGTCATTATTTCCTTCAGCAACACCTTTTTAATATTGAATGGTCATCCTCATGTGTATTTTCTATGTTGTTCTACCTGCCAATCTATAAACTTGCTATAGTCTTCTGACGACACACTTCTCAAAAGCGTTGATTGTATGTCCTGTGTCGTTCCTCCAAGTCTACTCCTGCCCCCTTTCCCCGTTCTGATCTCTAGGGGACACATCCTCTAAATTCCCAACCTCTCTAAACTCCTCAGGGAAACATCACAAAAACCACAATAATAGTTGTTAGTTGTTGGTTTCCCACAAATAGAATGGAAACAGTATCATCACAATTGGTTCTAAATTACCCGGACACCCTGTAGAGAGTTCTAAATTACCCGGATACCTGTATAGCGTTTTAAAGCATTACTGCAGTTCCACTAATTCCAGTGTCAATCATCGCCCATTCCTATGACCCGCTATTGTTTTTCATTATTGTCTTCGCAGTCTGACAAGTTTTTGTCGATTTTTGCAGCCCAATTTTTATTGTTGATTACACGTTTATCGTTTGATTTTGTGTTGTTCTACGTTACATATGTTTTCATGTAGTGGTTTTCATGTGACCAAGACATGTGACCGAGATGTTTCTCGGAAGGTTGGTACCGAGGTTCTGCAAAGAACGTCTTACAGAGTGAATGGTTTGCATGTAGTGGTGTCGGTGTGTATTTGTTACTTGTGTGCTGACGAAGGCTGTAACCGCAAAGCACCTTTTACTTGTGACGGTGTTCTAGCACAGCTTACCGTGTATTTCTCGCTGTTTGGTGATTCATTCATTGTGGAGCGTAGACCACGACGTGCTTGACTAGCCCATGACACAACAAACATGGCGCACTTACAGAGCCACATCCGGTGTGATACAAGATCCCTGATATATCCGGAAAGTTTCCGCACCGATTATAAAAGCCAGGGACAGACGGTTGACGTTATTTATTTGTCTCTGTGGCTGAGTGTTGATTACCCAACCAATATCTGCTAGTGGAGGATTTCCCGGATCGTATCAACATTGAATCTTCTTCTGTTTCCTTCCTTGACCATGCTGTTCAGGTAGGATATCTAGTTGGTGTGCAATATATTTAACCAGTAAACACGAGTCTACGACGCGATAGCCCCGTCACATTGTTTTAATGTGTGCTTGTTGTGCACGTTCAAACTCCCACGGCAGTTGGAAATCGCAACACTGCCCTGGTAAAATTGTTAGGACCGAAAATATACCCACTAGAAGATAGAGCTCGTAACCTTGGATGGAATCTGTCTAGAGGAAGCACACTTTAAACACATGCAACTTGATGTCGGACACCCTGGCCTTTGATGTTGTAACTGGGTTTGGCGCACTCGTCAGGAAAGAAGAAGAAGAAGAAGAAGAAGAAGAAGAAGAAGAAGAAGAAGAAGAAGAAGAAGAAGAAGAAGAAGAAGAAGAAGAAGAAGAAGCAGCAGCAGCAGCAGCAGCAGCAGCAGCAGCAGCAGCAGCAGATTTTTCTAAGACCTGGAAGAATAAGTGCCCAATCTTTTCCTCATGCTGGCAAGCGACGAGTCCAGGCGTTCAACCTTACTCACCGGCACAGATCGCCATCAGATTCGATAGCGCGGCCGCCGCTCTATCTGTAACTAGCTCCATGACCACTGCGCGCACTTCCTTGCATTTGTCAACGTCGGTGTTACAGAAACATTCTTAGAACACCGTGAGATAACATGAACAACAGTACTGACATCTCTCCAGATCTGAACATGGCAGACAAACTGTCAGAATGTCCTGCAAGTTCAGATACTTTGGCTATACGAACCGCCACCCTGGTTTAGAAAGGGCAGCAATGGAAGGCATGGTTCCTAGAAGAAGATATGGGTTAAAACGTTCGCTCGCTTTTTTGAAAATAAAATACTCGCCACCTTGTTCAACCAGCATTCTTATCTTTGTTATAACTGAAGCGATTCGTATTGAGGTTTCAACTTCTTTTCGGTCTTATGTCGTTTAGTTTGTTTCCTCTTGTCTAGGAGATTCCCTCTTCATTGCTATTTACTTTCGTTTTTTGTTCGTCGACGGTAACTGCAAAGCTTACTAATACCTACTCCCATTACAACGGTTGTTTTTGATTTATTTATACACGTGTAAAAACTAATATGATCCCATCTATTGCGCTTTTCCTTTTTGCTATTTCTTTGGTTATTGCTGTTATTGTTTTCACGATCTTTCATGTTGGTCCTATCATTGTTCCTATATGTTGTGTGTGTGTGTGTGTGAGTGTATGTGTGTGAGTGTGTGTGTGCATGTGTGTGTGTGTATTTGTGTGTGTGTGTGTGTGTATGTGTGTGTAAGGCGACTTCTTAATGTCATTTCCTGTTTCTGCTATTCCATTTTTTAATGCTTGTATCCTGTTCCTCGTTTGAAATATGATAATTTATTTATTGCTGTGTTTCATATATCTATAAATCCTGTTATCATTATCAGTCACATGATTGATGTTGTTTCTGTCATTATAATTGAATCTGTTTTGCTGTCTTGGCGGCTACATATAAAATTATAACTTTCATTGGTATGCTTGGTACTATACTTATTATTAATATTATTATTATTATTATTATTATTATTATTATTATTATTATTATCAGCATCATCATCATCATCATTCTTGCTATGTATGATGAGAAAGGTGAAGAAGGGCATGCTTCGGGCAGAATGGTCGCCTTCCATTTAACAGTAAAAAAAAAAGAGAGCATTTGTTAGATCGCCTACCCCCCCCCCCCCCCCCCCCCCCCCCCCAGGACATGCTGGTGTGGTGGGAAACGAGCAGGCGGACAGATTGGCTGGGTCTGCACTACTCGGTAGGGTATTGGTGTATGGTAAGGCAGACGTGGTCGGCGCCCTTTGGGATGATGTGTATAGTGCAGAAGAACAGATAGATCATTACGGCTTGGAGAGAATGTTGCTGCAGGGAGTGACCAGATGATCTGACCAACACTCTGGACTCTGAGGAAATAATTATATATAATCAAATTGCTACTGGGTACCATTGGTATTGATACTCTTCGCTGGTTGTTGAAGATGAGGACGGAGCATATATGGGAATGTCCCGAGAGCTGTGATATCGGTCTGTGACTCAACTCAACTCACCCCAACTCAACGCAACTCAACTCAACTCAACTCAACAAAATCATCTTGCTGGTTATTTATTTCCCTAGCCACGATGTTTGTTTATTCTGATGACCGCTTGCACTTTGGTACTGCTAGCCTGTCCGCTGTGTGATAACACTGTCTGTCCCTCTCTTTTCTTTCTTGATTGCTAATTCGATTCGACTTCACCATTACCCCTGTGTCAGAGCCTAGCTATGCAGCAACATCGTTACGGCACCCGGCGGACCAGAGTTGTCGGCTGGCGAGATTGTTACCTGACACGCGACCAGCGGTCAGGCTGACGACAGACGCACGTAAGCCACGTGACCCCACCAGAGGCAGTGGGCAGTGTGCGTGATAGCTCAGACCAAGCTGGGACAGGACACTGAAAGGACGTGTGTGATCGAGAGCAAGGCGTTTGTGTGAATCTCCGTGGTTGTAAGCCGAACGACTGATATCTTGAGCGTCAGACCTATGAGCTGTATTGTGGTTGTGCGTTATATATTGTAGATTGCTGTAATTATCGTTCTGTATTTAATGTGGCAATAAATCCATAGAACTTGTGTTGCTGTGTCTTACGTCGAATCACGTTATACTTGTACTGTCTCACACGTGTTAGCCAACGAGCCGAATAGAAGATCCTGACATGTGTGGACGTGGGTTGCTCGTCTTTGTTTAAGAACCTAATATATTTAGACGTGTGTTGCTCGTCTTTGTTATTTAAAACTATAATTCTTGTACTTGTAAAATTTGTCAAGGTTATAGTGATGTACATGTGATCGGAAAAGTCTCAGTGTGATCCATTACTACATTGTCTAAATATGTTTAAAATCATTAGTAAATGTGCAGTACATATTGTTTGATCCTGTAGACGTGTTAAACATTTGTGATTTGTGAAACTTGTCACCGTTTGACCTTGTCAACATTGTGATTTTGTCGCCATTTTGACCTTGTCGCCATCTTGTAAACTTGATGTCTATGTCCTTACTGAATGTCATCTTGATGTAAGTGATGTGTCATCAATGTTATTGAGTGTTGAAATACAGATAGATTGTCTTTGTGTATTGAGTTTGTGGAACGCAAAGTGTTTTGGAAAGAGTGTAACTTCTGTTGAAAGAAACACTGTTGACGACAAATTTACGACATACAACTATACTCAACGCCATCCAAACCTAATCAACACTTAGTGACTTGCAGGCACACACCAACAAACACACGCTAACTTATTTCTCTCCAAAAACAAAGCAGGTTTTTGCGTACCATCCATAACACTGCCGTAGAGGTCATTAGTGGTTCCGAAGTACGACCCTACAGTTTTCTAGCCCGATTGTCCAACCATTCGTCACCATATCCAAGGGCACTTGAGTATATTTTTCTTTACTTTAACTTTACGTATGCATTAGTGGGCACGCATCGTATAGCAAATCAATTGTAAGTTGTTTTTCTACTAACCATTTACAACATATTTTGTGTGGTTGATTTTCATTGACATATTTTCTCCATCATGTCGTCATTATTTGATTTCATCGATATGGGGTTAAAATTAAAGTTAGAAGGTGATGAATTAACAAAATGGAGTGAGAAGAAATACGCTGAATACTGTGAACGCGAAGATAGAGCAGCAGAACGAGCTGCCAAGCAAGCAGAGGCAGAAACAGCCTTGAAACATGCAGAAATTGAAAAAGCTGCCAAGCAAATAGAGGCAGAAACAGCTCTAAAGCAAGCAGAAATAGCAGCTCAGAGTAAGAGGGAAGAACTAGAATTACAGTTGAAAATGAAACAACTTGACACCGAGACTGCAATGAATAAAGAGTCAAAGAAATCTGAAAGACTGGAAAAAGAAAACCAGTATAAGAAGTATCAAGGTATCGTTCGTAACTATACCTCGGGTGACTGCATAGCAGCCTTTACCCAAAATTTTGAGACATTAATGGAACATTACCAAGTTCCACTTTCGGAATGGAATATTCTATATATGAGGAGTCTATCTGGGGAACCTCTTAAAGTCATTGAAACCATCCCCAAAGACCTCAGAAAAGAGTACCATTACATTAAATCTAAAATAATGGCACATTTCATGTTAGACGAGGCAGGGTACAGAGAACAATTCAGTAAACTGAGTCCAAAATCAACTCAAACGTTCTCTGACTACCTCTGTTTAGTCCGAGACATTTTCAGCAAATGGACTTCATCAGCCAAAATTAACAAAAATTATGATAAATTAGAAGATCTCATCATTCGAGATAAAGTTATTTCTTCTATCCCATCATCTTTTTCTAAGTTCTTACAAGAGAATGAATGCACAAGTGTGGAAGAAATGGAAAGACGTGGGTCGGCCTATTATACGGCAAATAAACAGTGTTTTGCCACTGAAGCTACTGACAGTAACTGGGTAGCAGCAGCCAACTATGAGAAAAACTATAGTAGGCAAAAACCAAACAGGCCTACCTCTGAAAAATTTAGACATTGTGTTCATTGTAAAATGTCTCACTATTTGAACGAGATGTGCGATAAAAACCCAGGGTACCCAACATACTTGCAAAATATGGTAAACAGACAAGACAGAGAACGTAAATCGTTCAAAAGTGCACGTAAATGTTTTCTCTGCAAGGCTTACGGTCACCATCGCATGGATTGTAGAGGCAGGCATATGACCAACAAAGCCAATGCCGCCTTGTTCGATAGCTCAGCGTCAGAAGACGAAAATCCAGAAAAACATCCTGTACATGCAGCACAGGCTTGTGATGTATTTAGTGCCAACACATGCACTGTCTGTAATACCTTCTTTGAAAATGGTATCTTAACATGCGGGCACGCCATCCCTATTGCCAATGAGGAAGCTAACTTGGTAATAGACTCAAAAGGCAGATTAGACATCTATCACGGGTATGTTAATGGCAAGTTTGCTACAGTACTTCGCGACACCGGGAGTACACTTATTGGCCTGAAAACAACATTCATAACGCCTACAGACTACACAGGCAGACACATCACATGTAGAACATTTTCAGGCAATATTGAAAAATATCCATTAGCTTGGGCATACATTGAAACACCATTCCTCACCGGAAAGTAAAGGTCGCGGCACTTACAAACCCAGTGTGCGATATAATCATAGGAAATTTACCTGAGGTGAATGACAAACCTCATAACCATGACATAACATCACTATGTATTAATGATAACACATCACCACCAAATGTCATTGAAAATGTCATATCACCTGTTGAATGTATGTTAGCTAATGCAGCACTAAGTTCTCATCACATCATTGACGATATTATTCCATCACCATCTGATGTCATTGAGTGTGTGAACGCAGTAACAAGAGCTACTGCTAGAGTGCAAGATGAAAGTAACCAAACTGAGGCTATTCAAATGCTTAGCCCAGAAGTACCACCTAGTGACTCTATGAAGGAAACATTCATAACAGCTCAAAAAGCTGATCCTTCACTGTCAAAGTATTTTGACCTGATCGGCAAAAAGGCAAGAGTAACCAAAAATGCGAAATGGCATTTTGCTTTATACAATGATATACTCACCAGGTATTACACCAGAGGTGACGTTACAACAAAGCAAACTGTGTTGCCAACTACTTATCGCAAGCAAGCTTTACATCTTGCTCACGATATACCTTTTGCAGGTCATATGGCATATGTTAAAACCAGGTCAAGACTATTGACACAGTTTCATTGGCCAAAATTCTGTAATGACATAAAAACATATTGCAGAAGTTGTGATACATGCCAGAAACTGGTAAAAAAAGGTAAACACCCACAGGCAAAGTTACAAGTCACTGACTTAGCCAGTCGACCTTTTGAAAAATTATCAGTTGACATTGTGGGCCCTCTTAGTCATACAACAACTAGAGGGAATAAATATATTCTAACAATTATTGATCAATGTAGCCGCTGGCCAGAAGCGATTCCGCTAAAGAACATTACTGCCAACGATATCATGGAAGTGTTCTTCCATATTTTTTCCCGAATTGGGTTTCCAGATACTATCCAGTCTGATAGAGGCACTCAGTTTATCGCCGCATCCACTCAAGCTTTCACTAAAATGTTAGGAGTGAAGCAAGTCTTCAATACCCCCTATCATCCTCACTCGAGCGGGATTATAGAAAAGCTTAATGGGGATCTGAAGCACATGCTTGCCAAAGTAACTCAAGATCACCCCAATAACTGGGATGTATATTTACCAGCTGTCCTTTTTGCTTATCGCGAGGTACCACATTCTAGTACCGGTTTCTCTCCTTTTGAACTCATCTATGGTGCCAAACCACGAGGCCCATTAACAATTTATCACCAAATGTTAACATGATTCCACTCCAGTACTGAAACCCATATCATCATTTGTGTATGTAACATCATTGCGTGAAAGGATAATTAAATCATGTGAAATTGCTAAAAATGCACTAAAACTATCTGGTGCTACTTACAGACAGTACGCAGACAAAGGTAACAGGACTATAACATTGACAGCTGGACAGGACGTTCTACTACTACTACCGAGTGACAGACAGCTACTGACAGATTCTTGGCAGGGACCTTTTAAAGTGACAAGACAAATCTCACCTGTTGACTACGAAATCCTAATAAAAGACAAACACAAAATATTTCACATCAATATGCTAAGACCATACTACAACAGAGACAACGAACAAGACGATACGACAGCTTGCACCGTGATAATAGATCACGAAGATGACGATTCTAGCGACGAGATTCCAACACCTACATTAGACACGACAAACTGCTTGAAGGAGATCAAGATCAATCCAAACCTAAGTCAAGCAGAGACAAACAGTTGCAAACAGTTGATACAACAGTACAACACCATCTTTTCAGACAACCCAGGACAAACAGAATTAGTACAGCATCACATCACACTCACATCAAACACACCCATAAGATGCAGACCATACACCATACCATTACATTACAAGGAACAACTACATCAGGAAATCATCAACTTAGAAAAAAACAACATCATCAGACGATCCCTATCAGACTTCTCTTCACCCATGGTCATTGTACGTAAAAAGGACAACACAATACGACTTTGCATCGACTACAGAAAACTGAACAAAATAACTGTTTTAGATCTTGAACCAATGGCAAACACTGACGATCTTCTGACAGAACTGACTGACGCTAAGTTCTTTACGACGCTTGACATGTCTAAAGGTTACTGGCAGATTGCTGTACATGAAGACAGCAGACATCTAACAGCTTTCGCCACGCCTTGGGGACTGTACGAATGGTGCAAACTTCCATTTGGGCTAGTCAATGCCCCAGCCACATTCGTACGCATGACACGACTCCTCCTATCTGACATTCCTAATATCATTTGCTATATCGACGACATCTGTGTCCATACAGAGACAATGACGGAACATATAAAGACACTGGAACAGACACTAGAACGTATCAGACAGCACGGACTGACAGTGAAACCTTCAAAGGTGAGCATGGCTTACCAAGAGATATCATTTTTGGGGTACAGAATATCCAATGGCTTTGTCATGACAGACAACAAAATTGTCTCCAAAATTCTAAAACTGTCACTTCCAACAAATAAGAAACAAGTCCGCAGTTTGTTGGGACTTATCAACTATTACAGAAACTTTATTCCTGATTTTTCAGAACTGACTGAGGTTTTTTCTAACTTACTAACCAAGGATAAACCCGAAAAAGTTGTAAACGATGAATGCCTACGAAATGCATTTCATAAAGTTTTGGCACACTTTTCTGATAAGAATTCCAATAATCTCATTCTTAAATTGCCCAACATCCATTTACCTTTCAGGTTAAGAACAGATGCTAGCTCCGTTGCCATTGGGGCAGTCCTGTTGCAGGAATACAACAACATCCTGCATCCAATTTGTTACCTATCAAGAAAACTAAGGCCTCGAGAGCGGGCATGGTCCATTCCGCAATTGGAGGCACTGGCCTTAGTAGAAAGTGTGACGAAGCTATCCAGATATCTTCTAGGACGTCACTTTATCATCGAAACTGACAACAGTCCATTACGGTATATAAATGCCGGAGTGCCGTCCAATAATATGATTGCTCGCTGGTCCTTAAAGCTTCAAAATTTCAGTTTCGAAGTTCGCCATATTCCCGGCAGAATGAATACAATCGCCGACCTTTTGTCCCGTTGTCCAACCGACCCAGTAAGCAATGTCTGAGTGCACTGTGTACTATTACACTCAGCCCAACACAGCCACCAATGAGTGAATTCTGTTGCCATTCACCTACTGTGTAAGGTCTACAATTAAAATTGTGATACGGTTTAGAAACCGACATGTATAATATACTTATTTTAATCAAGTCATGTAATGAGTGTAGTATAATTGTGTAGTGTGAGTTAGAAAGAGAACAATATTAATTGTATATATACACCAAGAACAGTGTCACAGACGCTTAACCACTTACCAGAAGCGAACTTTACCATTGTGACATCTGTGAGTGATTTTCTTCACCGTTATATTTTAACGACATGTGCAAATGTGGACCGAACATTGACTTCTACACCACCTCTGCAGCGAATTTAATCCAAATTGTTCGACGTTTGAACATCCGAAATAAGAACATTCGATCATTATCCATAAGTTGTGAACACATCGGAAACAAGAACATCCCATCATAATCCGAGAGTTGTGATACTATAACATCAAACACGAACTTTGATAACGTTTTACCATCCGTTAAAACCGAAACAGTTGTGTTCAAACAGTGTAACAGCAACTAAATTTTGCGTTTCGTGTGTATTTCCGGTGTAATTTAAAAAGTATAGCAAAATTAGCAGACGATATACAAATTTTCAAAAATTTATGACAATTGTAAAATCCTTTTGAATCTATAAAATATAATACACCAATTGGGTACTTATTTATTTTGATTAGTGTAATCTTAGAATCATATCTTGATTAATGTATTCATATTACCGACTTTTTCTCGTTAATATGAAGAAACGTCAAGCAATGACGCTAAGAAATTAAATAATTATTGTAATGTATAGAATTTCTTGAATGTCAAAATTACTTCCCTTGCATTTGTGAATTACATCAAGGGCCATAATTTGAAACATATTCATTAATGTGTATTGTATAGATAGACATTTTGTTGCTCAAATGGTTAGCACAGCAGGTAGGCGTCCACCAAGCATGTCATAGAGCTGCCAACATTGCAAACCAACATAAGAGCTCCTGACCAAATGAGGGCAGAGTTTAAGTGTTTAATACGACTAATACAAAGCCGTATTTCAGTCTGGCTAGATGGTTGTTGCAAAACAATCATATTATTACGTTTTTTTCAAATGGCTGCGAGGTAGATGCGTGAAGCTGGTACTACTGATCTGACTGGGTATTATTGCAATGGAGGTAACCAGGCATCAGGGGGATGAAACCTGAGTTGTGTTAAAAGTTGTACTTCATTTGTCATTTCAATGCAACTTACATTTGGTGTATATATTTCCATGCCTTATATGTATTTTCATGCATAACACTGGGAAAAAGTAGTCTCTGACATGAAATTAACACTACCCCAGTATATACATACATCATGAATGAAAGATGGCATCTTTCATTGAGGTACCCGGGGAGAATGTCAGAGCCTAGCTATGCAGCAACATCGTTACGGCACCCGGCGGACCAGAGTTGTCGGCTGGCGAGATTGTTACCTGACACGCGACCAGCGGTCAGGCTGACGACAGACGCACGTAAGCCACGTGACCCCACCAGAGGCAGTGGGCAGTGTGCGTGATAGCTCAGACCAAGCTGGGACAGGACACTGAAAGGACGTGTGTGACGAGAGCAAGGCGTTTGTGTGAATCTCCGTGGTTGTAAGCCGAACGACTGATATCTTGAGCGTCAGACCTATGAGCTGTATTGTGGTTGTGAGTTATATATTGTAGATTGCTGTAATTATCGTTCTGTATTTAATGTGGCAATAAATCCATAGAACTTGTGTTGCTGTGTCTTACGTCGAATCACGTTATACTTGTACTGTCTCACACGTGTTAGCCAACGAGCCGAATAGAAGATCCTGACACCCTGCCCCATTCAAACTCAAGAAGTTATAGTAGGGTCCATCATTGGCTCAGAATGATAGTCTTGTGACTAGACAGCCACCAAAGCAGCTGAACATGGTTTTGCCGCCACAGTCCTATCAATCCGAAGGTGATTGCTGTCCACATGGGGGTAATGGATGGGAACACATATGATGCTAATCCTGTTTGGGTGTTTTGATTTATTTCCACGTCATGAAGCTCGTTCTTGCGATAGACCTGAGGAGTGTTGCGATTGACAATGATGTAATGGAACATCTGAAAGTGTTGACAGGCCAGACCTCCCGGGGCCGTGCGCAAGTCCATGTTACATACTAAGTAATCGCTCCAACGCACAATCGTGGCGTCTTGAGCTCCACTGACTCTAGCCACACCTCAACAGCTTCAACACAATCGTGGCTTACTGCGCGTCAGTGACTCCAGCCACACCTGACAGCCTTCACTACAACTGTCAGAATGGAATGTTACTGCACGACAATAATTTCATTTAATGTTAACAATATAGCGTCAACTATCAATACTACTTGAACTGCCGCTGTTGCTACTATTGCTGCTGTTGATGCTACAACTACTGCAACAACAACTACTACTACGACTATTACTACTACTACTACTACTACTACTACTACTACTACTACTACTACTACTACTACTACTACTACTACTACTACTACTACTACTACTACTACTACTACTACTACTACTACTACTACTACTACTACTACTACTACTACTACTACTGCTGCTGCTGCTGCTGCTGGTCTATGAACAATAGACGACAAACATATATACCCCAATAGTCCCCAAGACGTGTGCAAGAGGACTTTTCTGTGTGACTATTTCTAAGTACACAGCACTACATTCGATGTAACCATCTCACACAATGACCAGTCATAGTTCGCCATCTCACACAATCACCAGCAGGGTTGCTGTCTGAGAGTCAGAGTCTACACACTTTATAGAACACGTCACACATTTTCTTCACATACACGTCTCATGTACGTTACACTTTTATTTTAATAAATTACTCTTTATTAATTTCTAGAAGCAAGAGTTGTTGAGTATGTTGCGTTGGGGAAGTATGAGAAGGGGGCATAGTACGACAGTGTGAGAGTGATAGGAAAAGGTGTCCATAGGCTGATGGAGTGTGTTGGACGGAAGCTGGTGGATTCTCCAGAATATTGAGAGGAAAAAAAAATATTATAATGTGGGTGTCGGATCTCCTCACTCCAGGGACGACACTTTAAAGGAGGACACGACATTATTGGGGGCTCGTAAACGTGATCTTTGGACAGCGGGATCTCTCGTCCGGGATCTTTGGACAGCGGGATCTCTCGTAAACGGGATCTTTGGACAGCGGGATCTCTCGTAAACGGGATCTTTGGACAGCGGAATCTCCCGTAAACGGAATCCGTGGACAGCGAGATCTCCTGCAAGCAGGAACCTTTGACAGTGGGATCTTCTGACAACGGGGTCTTTTGACACGGGATCCTTAGTTATAAGAGGGAGATATCATTTTGGAGAATCCAGCTAGAGTGAATGTGGATAGGGGTTAGGACTAATATCTTACCTGTTCACACTTCACACGTCTGCATAGGTCTGTGGTCCTGATTCTACTCTTGTCACTGCGTGAATGTGCTGTGTGTGGTATATCTAGATTTATAGTACTTGTTCATATATCTGTATAGTAATTTGCAGTTATATTGTACTAGACCTGCTAGCTTACCTCTCTGTATAATGGCCACCCCTAAACTTAGCACAGCAGAATTAAAGGCAAGGGGGGAAGAAATGGGATTGGCGGGGTCTGCTCTAACGGATTACATACAAGAAGTGGAGAGAGAGTATCGTCAAGCGGAACGGGAAGATCGAAAGGCCGAGTTGGAATTGAGGAGGATGGAGTTGGAACAAGCAGCTAAGAAATTGGAAGCTGAACAAGCAGCTAAGAAATTTGAAGCTGAGCAAGCAGCTAGGAAATTGGAAGCTGAGCAAGCAGCTAGGAAATTGGAAGCTGAACAAGCAGCTATGAAATTTGAAGCTGAGCAAGCAGCTAGGAAATTGGAAGCTGAGCAAGCAGCTAGGAAATTTGAAGCTGAGCAAGCAGCTAGGAAATTAGAAGCTGAACAGGAAGCACAGAAAAGGGAGCACGAGTACCGGATGAGGGAAATCGAGTTGAAGAGTCAATCTAATGGAGAAACTGAGGGAGCAGTTGGAGGTTCCTCCATCCCAGGATCAACACCAGTAGGTGGACATGGGTACCATGCTATGAAGTTTCCTTTAGCGGTCTACGAGGAGGACAAAGAGAAGATTGACCAATACCTTCAACGCTTCGAGGCTATGTCAGTTGCTATGGGTTTGGAGCGTAACAAATGGAATCTTAAGCTATCCCAGGGATTACGCGGGACGGGATACGAGGTTTATACTCGCCTGCCACCAGGACATGAGAACAATTATGATGAGTTAAAGACGGCTCTGCTGAAACGATTCGAGGTTACATCACATACCTACCGAAAAAAATTTCGAGCAGCGAAACGAGAACCGGGAGAGTTGTTTGCCGCCTACAGTTTGCGTCTTAAATCTTATCTCCATAAGTGGATGGATTTGGCTGGGTTCGCACATGACTATGAGAGTCTGGAAGAGCTCATGGTGGTCGACCAGCTGAAGAAGCAAATGTCTAAACCTCTCAGGACGTTCCTGGGAGAACAAGGAGCGGAACGTATTGACCTCGTGAATAAATTAGCAGAACGGTTCGTCGAGGTACATGGGGAGGCAGGGGAAAACCTTTCCACCAACACCAAAAGTCAAGAGAAACATGACAAGAAGAAAGCCAAAAACTCAGGAACCAAAAAGTGGGAACCTTATGTGCAAAAATCAGAGGATAGTTCAGAGAAGAAGAAGGAGGGAAGCAAGAGCACTTCAAGCTCTACACCTAAACGACCGTGGTCGGAGAAGTGGTGTTCAATTTGTAAGTCACCCTCTCACAATACGAGGGACTGCAAATCGAAGGCTAAGAACCCTCACTTTGCAGCATGTCAAGTGACTTCCAAGGAGGTTGTCACGGAAAATGCCAAGGTCAACAAGGAAGCTCGCCACCAGGAGAGCTCATTCAAGTCCGACAATAGAAAATCTAGGACAGGGAAATGGTGCAACCAATGTCAGTCAAACACGCACAATGCTATTGACTGCAGGGGAAAGTCAGGAGACACTCAATTCGTCATGTGCTCAGGGAAACCTAAGGTGGAGCCCACCGAACAGGTCGAGGCCGAGGAAGAGACTCCAGACCAGGAAAAACCACCTGTAGTGGAATTGGTAGAGGTTAACGGTCGTCAAGTGGAGTGTTTATACGACACAGGACTGGACGGGGAGGCCGTGATTTCTGCGGATCTGGTACATCCAGAACAATTCACAGGTGAGACATTGGATATACAGCCTGCACAGAAGAGTGCTGTAACCATGAAGTTGCCCATTGCTAATGTGGAGATTCGGTCAAGGTACGTCACCGGCACCATCAAGGCCACTGTATTGACCGATCCCATTTTTCCAGTCATCCTAGGTTTCCGGTATGTCTTTCTGGGAATGCCCAGGGAGCCAATTCATATGGGAGCAATGCAGACTCGCTCTCAGACGAAAACGGAAGAGGCAGACGCAATTGTGACTAACCCAATGCCGGGGGAGCTACGAACTGCCCAAAGTGAGGATGATACTTTACGTCCTTGCTACAGAAAGCTGCAGAAAAGTGCTGATCCACCAGGACGGGGGCAGTACTACATGAAGAATAGGATACTCTACAGGAGAGCAGGAAGGGGAGACAACCTATACGGTCAGTTGGTCGTCCCAAAAGCTCACAGGTCCCAGATTCTTCATATGGGGCATACCATCTCCTTTAGTGGACACATGGGTATTGCCGCCACCATGCAGCGGATTTCCTGCCACTACTATTGGCCGGGAATGACAGATGATGTGCGTCGGTATGTGAAGTCATGCCCTGAGTGCCAGAGGGTGGCACCGAAACACTGGACAGCACCGGTGATGTTGGGTGAGATGCCCATCATGAACTCTCCTTTCGAGAGGGTAGCCATCGATATCGTGGGTCCACTTCCCAGGACTAGGAAGAGGAACATGTATATACTCACAATGGTGGATTGCTGTACAATGTGGGGTGAAGCCATACCGTTGACCACGATTGACTCGAAAAGAGTGGCGGACGCACTGATGGAGGCCTTTACCAGATTAAGCTTTCCGGATCAAATTCTGACGGACAATGGATCTCAGTTTTGTGGAAAACTCATGGAGGAGGTATTTAGGGTGTTTCACTCTAACCACATACATACCAGCCCTTACCACCCTCAAGCCAATGGACAAGTAGAGCTTTTCAACGGCACGTTGATGACAATGCTCAGGAAACTAGCGCAGGAAAAACCTGATAGGTGGGATGAATATATCCCAGCAGCACTCTTTGCCTATCGGGAAGTTCCTCATGGCTCAACAGGACTACCACCCGCTACGTTGCTGTTTGGTCGTCCAATCAAAGGACCGTTGGAAGCCATGTTGAGGAGTTGGACTGAAGAGGGGACGTCAGAAGAAGTGATCTCATCCTATCAATACGTGGAGGAACTGAAAGAAAAACTCCACAAGGGATGGACTCTGGCAAATCAAAACTTGAAAAAGGCCAGGAAAAGACATGCGGCTTACTACAACCGTAGGTCTAAAGAAAGATCTCTAGAGGTAGGAGATAAAGTCTTGTTGTTACTCCCAACGGGAAACAACAAACTGGAGATAGGTTGGCAAGGACCATTTCCCGTGGAAAGGGTGATATCCAGAACCAACTATCAGATCAGGATCCGGGGAAAGTCGAAGATTTTCCATATCAATCTCTTGCGGAAATACGAAGAGAGACCAGGAGACAAGGCAGCTCACCTCATGGCAATGGCAGTTGCAGTGGAGACAGAAGTGGGAACTAGCGAGGGCAGGGAATATCCCTTAGTACACCAGGAAACTTATAGGGATGTGCAAGTGAACCCTGATCTGACTTCTCAGGAGAGGGAAAGGATAACCCAGGTTCTCAAGTCTCATAAGGAGATACTGACTGATAAACCAGGACGAACGAGGTTGGTTGAGTTCGAGATGACTTTGACCACACAGGAGCCTGTTCGCCAAAAGGTTTACCCAGTGCCATTCTCTAAAGAAAAGGCCCTGGAGGAGGAAATAAAAAAACTGCTGGAGGATGACGTGATTGCACCATCCACATCCCCATACAATGCGGGGGTAGTTTTGTTACGCAAACCAAGTGGAGAACACAGGTTGTGTATAGACTACCGACTGCTGAACAGTCATACACAGTTTCAGGTGGAACCTTTGACGAATCCAACTCAGTTATTCGCTAGGCTCCATAAGGCTCGGTACTTTTCAAAGGTGGATCTGAGTCGGGGGTACTATCAGATACCAGTCAAACCGGAGATTCGACCACTGTTAGCTTTCAGTACACCCAGTGGACACTACGAATTCAAGGTCATGCCCTTTGGACTCAGCAATGCACCTAGTGTGTTTACACGCATGATGAGGACTTTACTAGATCCGTTACAGGATCCGTCCATCATCGCATTCATGGATGATATTCTGATTTCCAGTGACAGCTTGGATGACCACTTACAATCCTTGGAGAGAGTGTTTAATAGACTCAAGGAAGCAGGGCTTACTGCTCGTCCAACCAAGTGCATGATTGGTTACCAGACTCTGGAATTTCTAGGTCAAACCATCACTCCAGGACACATTGTCCCAGAAGAGAAGAACCTGGAGAAAATCAGAAATGCACCAAGGCCAAAAACGAAGAAGGATGTGCGATCTTTTCTCTCGTTGTGTGGGTTCTACCACAAATTTATCCCACATTTCACTGAACTGGGAGCTCCGTTGACGGAAACCTTGAAAAAGGGATTACCGGATCAAATCATTTGGACACCAGAATGTGAGAATGCCTATAGTCAGTTAAAGGAGGCCTTGGTCAGCAAACCTGTATTACAGCTCCCTGACCTTTCCAAACCATTTGTGTTGAGAACAGATGCGAGTGCGATTGGAATTGGAGCAGCTTTGTTACAGGAAGGAAAAGACGATGCTTCGGTTTTGAAACCTGTGGCATACGCAATTAAGAAACTTCTACAGGCGGAGAGGAATTATTCAACCGTCGAGAGAGAGTGCTTGTCCCTCGTATGGGCAGTGCAAAAATTTCAGCCATATTTGTATGGAGTTAAGTTTCAGGTTCAGTCGGATCATCAGTCCCTGATGTTCCTGGCTACTTCTCAGAAGCTCAACGCACGTTTGATGCGGTGGTCGTTGTTACTTCAACCGTATAATTTCACAGTAGAGTACATTCCTGGGAAGGAGAATGTTGGAGCGGATTTCTTGTCACGACACCCAGCTCCTGAAGAAGAGGAATGAATCATCTGGATTTAACTCATGGTGGAGAAGAGTGAGATGGACTACTCTCTTAAGAGGGGGCCTATGTCACGAGCGCCCTGAGTTAACCCAGATAATAATACCGACGTTTGCGTGGCGTATATTTTCTAGGCCACAACAGAGTAAACACAGCTGCACAGGTTACATCGTGTCAGCCCATATACACATTTGGTGGTGAGTGAGTAGGAATGGATACACAGAGTTGGCAGTTCATTAACAAGTAGAATCACATATATTGTCAGCTTAGGATATGGAATGGTTCCGTTTGTCATCTATACGGCCGGACATCAGACGAAAATGGCTGCTGAGATTGTCACCACGGAACAGAATATTGACAAGTTTGTCAACATTTGAATGCAGATGGAAGCCGTGAGATCACAGGGGCAGATGTAAAACGGAAGTACCTAGTACGGAAAACAGTGCATCTGTCAATTCTTGGTTTCCGGCACATCAAGATGATTGGCAGCTTGGTATCGAAACTCTTTGTTGGGAGTATACAGAAACTAGCTGGCTTGTTTTGAGAATCTAGGCAATTACTGACAACTTTGACAGGATTTAAGCCAGGAAAAGAGTTCTTGACAGGGGATGATTTGCCACTGTGCCACCTGTGTGGGGGAGTAAAGGATAACGTCACGTGGCCAACTTTGGTAGTTTGCCATATAAACCCGAGTTGGGATCAACTAGGGGGGACTTGGAAATGCTCTAGTCGGAGTGCCAGGGCACTGCAGTGCTTAGTGGAAATAATATCTACCGTGTGTTAATTAGTGACTTAATTTTGCACGTGCCTATAATGGCAGATGTAGATATGATTGATAGGACTGCAGTAGTGCCATTTAAGGTATAACCTATTATAATATATTCGTTATAATTACTTTAGGCAGTAGCCTTGTTAAACTATAGTGTGATGATTAGCACTGTTAGTGGAAACTAGTTAGAGTAGAATAGTGATATTAACTCTGCTAGTTAAGAATAGATTAGTGAAGTGTTGATAAGCTTTACTAGTTGAGAATTGAGTAATGAGAGATAATTGGGATCTTCCCGTAGGTGTCCCTGGTGGGCGGGGTTCCGCATTCTGGTTGCTGATTTTTTCTTTGTCATAGCCTGATTCGGCTCTAGGTGGGTAGCTAATCTGCTCTGTGACTAAGTCTAGTTAGCTAAAGATCATTAAGCAAGGTGATAGGCTTACACTCAGCCGAAGGGATCAGTGACTAGTACTATCACCAGATGTGTTGTTTCTATCCTAGGTTCCCTACCAGATCCAAGGAAACTCTACAAGTTTTGGGAAAGAATTAAAAAACCCATTCTGAAGAACACCAGTTCAAGAGTCAATAAAGTTGCATACAGAAACGTAACTTACGCTAGAAGGAAATTGATTCATCAAAGAGAGTGATGCATACTGATGCACCACACAGCATCAGACAGTAGTAACGAACCGAGAACCGGCTAAGAGTACCTAGTGTTAGTACAGTAACAATTAACATTAGTAATTAGCACTTATGGACTGAGTGGTTCGATGTGCAACGAGGATGATCTGTCGACTAACTAACTAACTAACTGCGTACACACTGCAAAAGACTTGTGCAGTTTGTTAAGGAACGTTAGGAACGGACATTGTGTAGAGTGCAACCGGTCCATGATTAACTGTTAATACCACCGGTGTCTATTTCGGATGTTCATGAAATTGGATTACCAGAGGTCTACAGAGGCAAAGCATTATCCGGCAAGATGGTTTCGGCAACGGGTGAGAAGTACATGTTCTGACGTACCGTGCTGTGGTCTATCTTTGCTGGGATCAGCTGACTGGGTTGCTGTCTGAGAGTCAGAGTCTACACACTTTATAGAACACGTCACACATTTTCTTCACATACACGTCTCATATACGTTACACTTTTATTTCAATAAATTACTCTTTATTAATTTCTAGAAGCAAGAGTTGTTGAGTATGTTGCGTTGGGGAAGTATGAGAAGGGGGCATAGTACGACAGTGTGAGAGTGATAGGAAAAGGTGTCCATAGGCTGATGGAGTGTGTTGGACGGAAGCTGGTGGATTCTCCAGAATATTGAGAGGAAAAAAAAATATTATAATGTGGGTGTCGGATCTCCTCACTCCAGGGACGACACTTTAAAGGAGGACACGACAGGGGGGGAGAAGGAGGAGGGGGACGAATAAATGGAAGAAGAAGAAGAAGAAGAAGAAGAAGAAGAAGAAGAAGAAGAAGAAGAAGAAGAAGAAGAAGAAGAAGAAGAAGAAGAAGAAGAAGAAGAACAACAACAACAACAACAACAACAACAACAACAACAACAACGACAACAACAACAACAACAACAACAGGTCATAAAGGAGGACACAGAATGAGAAACAGAAGGGGTGGAGCGGTCAAGCCATCTGCCTCGAGCTCCGAATGTCGTGGGTTCGTTTCCAGTCTCCGTCGTTCGGTTGACCCAATTTCTACGGAGATGTCTGGGGGTCGTCAAGGATCTACGGAGCTCGTCTTATGTGCCAAGCTATTGGCAGACACTAGCCGCTTGCGGACATAGAGATCCAGCCAGACGGGATCAAACTGGGCACAATGAAGTCGAGCCTCTTGCATCTAACCTCGCGGTTCACAATACAGAAACTTAGCACTGGCCAGGCAGAGCATTAAGTTTTCATGCATACGCTTAACACAATTGAGAATTGCCGAAATATAAGAAATAAACCTACCGTTTGACGGAATCAAGGTGGTCGATGATGGAAGAGCGATGGATGGACCAGACATCATGAACACGATAAGAGACGAACTGTTTTTTATTTGTTTAATTTTTTATTAATGAAACCTGAAAATCCGCTTCCTTGTCCAGGTTGAGAGAGATGGGAGTAAAGCGGGAAGCCGCCAGACATGAACATTTTGTCAAGAGCACAAGACATTTGGTTAACTAAGACAGAACTGGTGTGATCAATGGATATACTTTCATATATTGTACAAGGGAGGTCTAATAAGTTATGTTAGTGTGGGTGTTATATTTCTCTGGTCCTTGATGTGTTCTGCATGTTGTGAATCTTATTTCCGACCGTCCTAATACTTCTGCAGCACACTTGTAAGCCTTCGCGGCACGGTGTTGTGTCGCGGCACACCGGGATGAACAAATAAAACAATAATAAACCGCTCGGTTCAGAGTTTATGTACTCGGTCTCTGTTTGCATTTGGTCGTGAATGTTTATTTAATGAAGTCCTAAGAAGGACATTAACGAGGCTGCAAGCAATGGGATACGACATTCAATGCATTTCTATAGCCGATTTGACCAGATTTCTGGTAATCTGAAGCCAAGAAATGTAGATCTCATCTGAGATCTGGCCTGGATCTTGAAGGAAGTTTTACTCAAGCATTATTTGCCAGTTCTATGCATCAATGCTGGTTTTATAATTTGCACAGACATAAGGGGGTAGGAATATTTTTAATTGAAAAGCTCAAAAAGAGTCAAAAGTCTTAGGTAATGCTACATCACGACAAGACATTTGAAGTTCACTCTGCCAGGCAGGGCTAGGAAGGCGGCAAACAGCCTATGGACAATATGATGCCCATATTTACATATATAATACAAGAAATATAGTTAACAATTGTTTCACAAGTTCACGTGTTTGCGATCACATGACGTGTAGTGTAAGGACACAAGTATAGTAGCATATCTCGGGGCAATATTTTCTTCATGAAAGGGCCACATTTAAGTGCGAAGTTAAAGACCGACAGCGACCTATATTCCACAACTTAAGGTATACTGGGTATATGGTGCTATTTCCATATGTTTATAAACCAGCGGCACTCAGGGGGTGTTATGGTGAATATCACACCGACCGCTTAATCTCCCATGGATGTCCTGGCACACAGTGTAGCCTGGCTCTGCCTGGGAGGACAGGTCAAGTAGAACAACAAACCAGGCTTCAATAGGGATTCAAATACACGACAAACAGGCCGATAGGCGAGGGTTCTGGCCAGCGGACCACCTGGGTTGTCTGTACGTGAGATCATTGTGTACATCAGGACCTATTGACGTGTAACTGTGTCTTTTATGGCTTTTAATAGAGTCGTGTACTTGATTCTCGTACTGTTTACAAATGGGCTGCCTTCTTTGAACTATAGTGTTATATCTGGTATAGATCTGAATCTTTGAACTATAGTGTTATATCTGGTATAGATCTGAATCTTTGAACTATAGTGTTATATCTGGTATAGATCTGAATCTTTGAACTATAGTGTTATATCTGGTATAGATCTGAATCTTTGAACTATAGTGTTATATCTGGTATAGATCTGAATCTTTGAACTATAGTGTTATATCTGGTATAGATCTGAATCTTTGAACTATAGTGTTATATCTGGTATAGATCTGAATCTTTGAACTATAGTGTTATATCTGGTATAGATCTGCATAATGTAATTATAGCTTGTGTTCACACATTTTATAGCTGGACAAACACCTACATACATACACACAGACATGTACACACACACATACATACATAAACAAACCTACACACACACACACATAACACCACACACTCACACACACACACACACACACACACACACCGCGTGACAGCACACGTTCAGAGAGTGGAATGCTAGATGCTTAGTTGGCTGGTTGCCTAGCTAACAATCTTCTGCCAGAGTTTCAGTTTCAGTTCTTAAACCCGCAGCAGACAAGGCGTGGCTCACAGGTTTCCATGTCCATCTCAGGCTTAAAGTGACAGTTCGAATCCCAACCTATGGCGGGGCATTTTTACAAGAACCACTAGTGTCAGATTATGGCACTTGCCCCGGATCTCTTGGGTAGTGAGATCATGTACCTCGCCGTCTCGAGTAAATGCGAAGACTTGCATCCACGTGTGCAAGAGTACACGTTCAACATTCTACGGCAGTTGGAAAAGCAATGGGTAGGCAAAAAGGTCTGGCAATTTTTTTTAAGGAAATATATAAACTTAGGGGTAAAAGAAGCCTGGTCAAGCACTTTGATACCGTCTTTGAAGAAGAGAGGGGAAACATTACAATCGAATTCCCTTGGAACAGTAATTTCAGATACTTTGAGATGGCTGCTGCATGGCTGGACTCAGCACACACGGGAATGCCAGATGTGCAGTGACGTTGATCGTCATAACAAAACAACACAATTAGATGCTTTAATCGTATTGTTGTAAGTCACGTGGATTCCTCTAACCTAGATTCTCGTTCCCAGGCTCATTGTGGTGACGTCACTTTTGCAGTGCGTGAGGTCACATTCCACGTTCCAGAAAAGAATACCTAATGGAGAGGGTGTGCCGTCTCCGTGCAAGTCCGGAGAGCTGTGGCCTGGGGTTGGTCATTTCAAGGATGTAGGATCAGGAGCCAGAAATCCCTTTGGTGCAGACTTTGAAGCCGCTGGACTAGTAAGTATATTTCATGAAGGAGTCAATAAATGTAGATATACAACTGATATGATACTAGATTTATTGGTGTTACTTATTCTCTGGAGTAAACTAGGAGGGCCGAGAGAGGGATCATGATGTATTGGCAACACATGGTCTCTACAATTCAGCTCAGGCAGTGTGCTATGGAGAAGTATAACTCCATATCTGGTCCTCGTCATGGGTTGTAGTTATGCCGTTTTTGAAGCACAATGTAACAAACTATCATCTGTCAAGACAGCAAGGTGACAGTAGAAGTAGTACAATTGAGCATGACACAATTTATTCTGGAGTGCACACAGGACACACCAATTATATGTATGAGGCATATCCTGGCGCTGCCAACAATGGCGGATAGGCAAAGGGTCCGTCAAGCCGAATGAAGCTGAGAGTTGCTGCAGTCAGGGATCACCCGCTGCATGCAGCCATGGATATGGTCAAGGGTCATATACTAAGACGAGGCAGGTCCTGGATGGCACAGGCATAAATAATATATGCGTTAGGTATGTGATATAGAGACATTCAGATGTGAAAAATAATGGGTTGAAGTAACTAACGGCAGACAGGACAAACTGGCACAATGTAATAGTAACACTGGGTCGTGAGTGCAGAGAATAGGCAGCGGGCCGTGTACAGAGTTTGAGGTGCAACAATTGATCCAGAGTAATATACATTACGGTGACATAGTGATCTATACTGATGGGTCACTGGTGAGAAACAGAAGAAGAAGAAGAAGAAGAAGAAGAAGAAGAAGAAGAAGAAGAAGAAGAAGAAGAAGAAGAAGAAGAAGAAGAAGCGACAGCAGCAGCAGCAATAGCATCAGCAGCAGAATTGTTAATGAAAGTGTGGCACCATATATTAATCTTCAAGTTAGATATTGTGTGTTCATGGATAATATTTACTATGATGTGTCCTCAGTATTTATGCAATATGCAATGTCCGTTGTATCTATGAATTTTAAGACATGGACAAAGGAGCTGTGCCAGAAGGACTCGGATGGCGATGGACGATCTAACGGCGAGGAGCTGGGTGACCCAAACTGTGAGTGGAAACAGGGTGACACGGCCAAGATCACACAGGGTCTTTCACATCCAGGTAAGATAAAATTACATGTAGGCTTATGAAAGTGCCTTATGATCTTTTGACCTGACAGACTAACAACGGCTCTGTATCACAGATTTCACAAAGTAAAAAATAACACGATTATAAATCTACAAACAGTGAATCTTCAAACTAGACCTGACTGTGAAAATACGAATATATACTCCCTCTTCTTTCTAGATCTCACAGAGAATAAATAAACTTGAACTCCTCATACCAAACTTCAGAGAGAAACAGAAAATACCAAATCTAAATACTAAAACTCATATAGAAACAGGGGATCTTAAAATTAACACATATATAATCTGCGAATCTAAATACAAAAACCTCACAGAAAAACAGGGATACAAAATCTATATACAAAACCTCACATAGAAACGGCGGATTTCTCTGGAAGGTTAGCATCCGGTGTGATAATGCTAAGTTAGGGGGTTCAACCCCTAAAACGGTCAATCGAACTAAAATGTTGATTTCTCGTCCTTGACTTGGGGACGTAAATTATAAGTGCCTGTGAAGTCGGAGAGGATTCGCCTAATGGCGAGGGACACTGGTAATATGGGAAGCTAATCCACACGTAACATTCAGTCCAGTGTTACTGGAAGTAGTGTTTACGGACTACGAACGAGTTAAAAACGAGCTAGCGCGAAAAATTAAACATACAAACAGCGAACCTACTACAAACAGTGGCAGACAAACGACGTATCTAAATACCAAACCTCACATAGACACCGCAAATACACACTTCACATACTGAACCTCAAGGAGAAAATTGTCTAAATACTAAACCTCACATAGACACCGCAAATACACACTTCACATACTGAACCTCAAGGAGAAAATTGTCTAAATACTAAACCTCATTGGAACGATAATGGCATCTTCGTGACACGTTTATAATGTTGAAATACACGCATACGCACAAACACACACGCACACGCACACACACACACACACATATGGTGTCAGGTCTTAGTCAGATATGACTAAGTTAACATATGACAATGACGATACAACCTGCTTTCTGTTAGCGCCGAATATTGGACGGCGCTTACCAGCCGCGACACCCCTCATTGTGCCTTCGGTAGGAGGGGTGCAATTTGGGAGGGTACAAGCCTTACGCTAGTGAGAGGAAATACAACCCCCTAGACTAACTGCCTTGGCCCTAAGCCTTGGTTGGTAACTGATCTAGGATGGAAGCTCCGATAGGCGGTCAGCTACAGCAATGCTTAGCTGATCCGGCAACTTCTGCAGCTTGTCTTGTTCCAGACGTATAGGTGTTCCCTTTCCTCTGGAGTAAACTAGGCTGACCGAGAGAGAGAGAGAGAGAGAGAGAGAGAGAGAGAGAGAGAAAGAGAGAGAGAGAAACAGAGAGTGAGAGAGAGCTAGAGAGAGAGAAAGAAAGAGAGAGAGAGAGAGAAAGAAAGAGAGAGAGAGAGAGCGAGAGAGAGAAAGAAAGAGAGAGAGCGAGAGAGTGAGAGAGAGAGCGAGACAGAGAGAGCGAGCGAGAGAGAGAGAGAGAGAGAGAGAGAGAGAGAGAGAGAGAGAGAGAGAGAGAGAGAGAGGGATCATGCATGGGCAACACATGGTCTCCAAACTCAGCCTAGGCTTTGTGTTATGGAGAGGTATAACTCCATTGTACAAACTATCGTCTGTCAATAAGGCAAGGTGCCACTCAGTTAACGCTCTCTCTCTCTCTCTCTCTCTCTCTCTCTCTCTCTATATATATATATATATATATATATATATATATATATATATATATATATATATATATATATATATATATATATATAAAACCTGGATCGTAATGACTTGAGTAGGAAGGAGTGGAAATAACGTGGTTTGGAATAACCTGTTCTGGAAGGTATCATGATGGAAACCTAGTGGTGTGGCGTTCAGCCAACCAGTACAGGCTTCCTGGTTCCCCGTACCCAGCAGCGCTGTTGTTGCATCTCCACCTCAAACTGCACATCTCTGGGCACACCCAGTCTTGTACAATGGGCTCTGTGGGGTTGTGGATGAACGACTTCAAGGGACCAACATAACACTGAACACAGATGTAATTCAGCATAGTTCCTGAATGGAAAATTCATAACAAGCAATGTATGAATGGGCAATATGTAATGAGCAATCTATTACCAAAACGCCTTCATGCGTTTTCACTCGGTTCAGCCGTGACTCCAAATGTTAGAGATAGCAATCTGCACAGCATGAATATTCTAGAATAAGAATAGAAAAAGACGAAGAACGAATAGAAAAGACGAAGCGCTAATAGATGATCATTATTCGCACATGCACATATTCATCTACTTACAACATAACCCGTGTTATGTATTTGTATGGGGCAAATGTACGTTCTTTATTTCCTTTGAACTACATTGATCCGGGTTGGCAGCCAAGCATTCAAGCCTATCCGCCTTTGAGAGTTCAAGGTTAAACACAAGGCAAGATGTAGCAGCACTTTATTTTTCCGCATATCCTTTATAGAACCTGGAGTACAACGGAAGGAGACGAAGCCTTGCTACAAACCTTTGAGAACAAAGTTTCAACACGGCTCTTTGGACCCATTAAGGATACACAAAGTGGAGAGTGGAAAAGAAGAAGTAACAAAGACATTTATGATCTGTTTAAATCCCCGCTAATCACTGGTATCATGAAGGCTAAAAGACTACAATGGCTGGGGCATATAGAAAGAATGGAAGATAATAGGGAAACAAAACTCGCTTACACTCAGGAAATAAATGACCGTAGACCCCGAGGTAGACCAAGAAGGCGGTGGAGAGATAATATATATACAGACCTACAAGCACTTGGAATCAACGACTGGCAAGAGAAGGTCCACCAAAGAGACGAATGGAGACGGATTGTATCTGCAGCAAAGAACCTCAATGGCTCGGAACGCTGAAGAAGAAGAATATCCTTTACAGGACATCGCTGTCAACATCAGCATCTTTCAGCTGATTGTTGATTTCTTGGCAAGATTACGCTCAGTAGTTTGCCATTGATTTCTGAGTGACCGGCTCACATACCCCGAAAGTTACCGACCCAGAGAGAACCCGTACCGATTCTCGCGCACATCACGTTACTTACGAGAGCATACGGGATTACGGAGAAAGTCGTGTAACACCTAGACCAGGGAGAAGTAGCTTCACTGGGAGGACTTTATTTAACACAAGAGACTAAACGGGTTAAAATAATCACGATCAGGAACAGCATGAGTTAAACTCTTTTTGTGTTGCAGGAGTCTGTGAACCGATCACCAGCACCGCCTGCCAGCAGAAGAAAGTGACCTGGGGTCAGTACAGCACCCAGAAGGAGTGGCTGGAACAGATCTGCAAGACAGAAGGATTTCAGTGTCCGGCGCTGGATGAACCAGGTGAGTGAATGTCGTTGCTGTCTTCCAACTGTTAAGTTTGTTCATACGCCTGCTTTTATGGTTCTCTATAGCCTGGGAGATACTAACTACCTAATGACCCTTGCACTCCGGTCTATACAAGTGATGGTTCTAACACATCACCGACCCATTGCGGGTGCCTTGTTCATACGCCCACCTTCCCGGTCCGCTGGACTACGCCCGTCGCAGACCTTGGGAAACAGTGACACGCAAGCCCGTTAACCAACACACGCAGGAGGCATGGAAGATGTGCTGGATGAGTGCATGTATCTAGTCAGTTAGTGGAAAGATCATCCTCATTACACATTGAACCACTCTATCCATAAGTGTTCGGATCCCATGTTCAGCAAATCCCGCAGCCAGCAACGGCTCAACAGTAACACACCACCACAGAACTGTTTAGGGACAGTCAACAGACACGCATGTTGAAATCAATGTACTGGACGAAGGCTTGGTGAAACGGTAACCCCCTTTATGATGACGCTGTGAATTGGATTAAAGGCGTTCTTACGAGCTATATTGACCTGTTTCTGATGTAGGGAAATGAATATTTGACAATTAGTAGACAAGTGAGGAGTTGTTTAGCAGCTGCTGAGTTGTGGTTCTATAGAAGAATGATGAGAATACCTTGACCTTGGGCATGTTAATGCAGATATCTTGAAAGATGTTAACTCATAAAGAGAATTGGTTACTCGCATCAGTAGAGGCATTCCCCATTCTTTGGGTATGTGGAGAGCTGGGCAAAGCTTGAATATGTTGTCAGATGGAAAAGTTTGATCGTTGTAACAATGGAAAAGTGGGATTGGGGGAGAGGCAAGGGGAGACTAAAAGAGAACATACTGGTCGTTTGATATCATAGCATGGAGGAACAATTGTATCAGAAATGATTGGCAGCGCAAGAAGTAGAAGGCCGAAGGCAGACATGATCACCAACGTCAAGCAGCATGGACTAAAAGAAAAAGAAACCATTAAATAGTTCAAGTGAGTTAAGAAGCGAAATCGTTACACTCATAAAGTTAAGGCCTCTCGTATATTGTAACCGACTAACAATAAACCATTGCTCAAAATATATCAAGGCATTAGCAATTAGGCAATTAGTGTATGTTAAATTGTTATGTGGCACAGTGTATACTGTGTGTGTTAGTTATGTGGCACAGTGTATACTGTGTGTGTTATCTTGTTATTTTGCACAATATACGGTGTGTTTTATGCACACTGTACGGTGTTTATCATCTCCCATAATGTTCACTGTTTATGACCTCATTGTAGCATCTAATCCCATGACTTTCCTCTGATGTGTCAATCAGATGTGGCGAATATAACCGTCAGACTGCCGGTGGGCACCAGAATTCCAGCCCAGGAGACCACCTACGAGTGTCAGATCTTTGACTTGACGACTCTTGGCTTACCAGATAATGAAACCTTCCACATGGTGGCAGTGACTCCACTCATAGACAACGGGAAAGTGCTCCACCACATGGTCCTGTCCGGATGTCAAGGTAAACAGGGAGATGTTACTACCATGTTATTGTATCTGAGGAGTTAGGTGGATTTCAGGCAAATAGACAGATTACGTTAATGATCAGTTCCACAGAACTCAGAAAGCTGCTGTCTACAGACTCCACACAAGATGTACCATGATGGGATACCAATTGTTCAACACTCTTAAATTATAGGGTACTGCTGACTAAAACAATGAAATTGGCGCATACATATATGACTAAAGAGTTTCCATCATGTGCAGACAATATACATAACCTGTATGGCAGTGAATCTTAGAACGTAAGTAACAAATTATCAATAACTTCGAAGCCATAGAAACGTGTTTCGTCAGACAATTGTCATTATTCTGCGCCTCAGAACAGGACACAATAGATCACGCAACCACATGTATACAAAATTCAAGATTGGTGAAACAGCCATGTGCACATGTGGATTGGCGTCGCAGACAGCAGAGCACATACTCCAAGACTGCCCAAAATATAACATATCTAGGCAAACCTTCTGGCCTAGAGAGACGACAGTGGAAGATAAACTTTATAGACCACTGAGTGAACTAAAAAAGACAGTTAAACTCATACAAAAGACAACATTGCAGTCATAGAAATTTTTCAAGTTAACGAAAGAAGAAGAGGAAGTGAGACGAGTATTGCGAATTCCTTGGACTGTCATAGTAACTACCAACGATTGCCCGAAAGAGGCTAATGCAACTAGCACATTATATTCAATAATAAGATGGGGAGAAACAGCTTTATTCAGTCAGTAATGAGAACAGAGGCATGAAAGAATATCGTGACATCTGGAAAATGCAATGGGGAAAGAGGCAAAGGCAGACCAAGGGAAATGATGCTGGAAGGACTGAGACGGAGGCATTTAGGAATATCATCAGCAGAAATTTTCCAGAACACCAAAGACTGAGATCTGTGAAGAGACATTAATGCCTACGCCAGCTGGCGTGTTAGTTGTTGATGATTGATAATTCACACAATATAACATTATTTTGGCCTGCACGGGCTGCCATACCACGTGTCGAAAACTGATTGGCCTGTAACAGTATGGGACTCGCACCATATAGCCACCACAAGGCGTGGGAAAGATTCCTTGCTTTGTGTTTATGCCATGTTGGGATTCCGGGCCTGGTCACACTCCGTGGAGATGTCAGGGCACTCACGTTGGATGCTGCTTTCTTCCCATGTATACACCTGGGGTTGTACGGAGGAGGAGGAGGAGGAGGAGGAGGAGGAGGAGGAGGAGTAGGAGATACGAAATAAGAGGAAGACGAAGAAGAATTCGAAAAAGAAGAATACGAAAAAGAATGCAAAGCAGTAGCAGCGGTAGTAGTAGTAGTAGTAGTAGTAGTAGTAGTAGTAGTAGTAGTAGTAGTAGTAGTAGTAGTAGTAGAAGTAGTAATAGCAGTAGTAGCAGTAGCAGCAGTAGTAGTAGCAGTAGTTGCTGTATAAGTAGTAGTAGTAGTAGTAGTAGTAGTAGTAGCAGTAGTAGTAGTAGTAGTAGTAGTAGTAGTAGTAGTAGTAGTAGTAGTAGTATTTTGTTGGCTCTGTATATATACATTCTTGTAATGGCTAGTTTTATCTCTATAAATTCTTGTAATGACTAGTCATATATCTATACATTCGTGTAGTAGCTTGATCTGTTTCAATAAATTCTTGTAATGGCTTATCCTTTATCTATAAATTCTTGTAATGGCGTATTCTGTAACAATAAATTCTTGTAATGGCTTATCCTTTATCTATAAATTCTTGTTATGGCTTATTCTGTATAAAAGAATTCCTGTAATGGCTTATTCTTTATCTATAAATTCTTCTAATTGCTGGTTCTGTATCTATAAATTGTTGCATTGCCTAGTTCTGAATCAATAAAATCTTGTAATTGCTAGACCTGTATTGATAAATTCTTGTAATGGATAGCTCTGTACCTGTAAATTTTTGTAATGTCTAGCCCTGTATCTGTAAGTTATTGTAATGTCTAGCCCTGTATCTGTAAGTTATTGTAATGTCTAGCCCTGTATCTGTAAGTTATTGTAATGTCTAGCTCTGTATCTGTTAGTTATTGTAATGTCTAGCCCTGTATGTGTAAGTTATTGTAATGTCTAGCTCTGTATCTGTTAGTTATTGTAATGTCTAGCCCTGTATCTGTATGTTATTGTAATGTCTAGCCCTGTATCTGTAAGTTATTGTAATGTCTATCTCGGCATCTGTAAGTTATTGTAATGTCAAGTTCTGTATCTGTAAGTTATTGTAATGTCTAGCCCTGTATCTGTAAGTTATTGTAATGTCTAGCCCTGTATCTGTAAGTTATTGTAATGTCTAGCCCTGTATCAGTAAGTTATTGTAATGTCTAGCTCTTTATCTGTATGTTATTGTAATGCCTAGCCCTGTATCTGTAAGTTATTGTAATGTCTATCTCGGTATCTGTAAGTTATTGTAATGTCTAGCCCTGTATCTGTAAGTTATTGTAATGTCTAGCTCTGTATCTGTAAGTTATTTTAATGTCTAGCCCTGTATCTGTAAGTTATTGTAATGTCTAGCCCTGTATCTGTAAGTTATTGCAATGTCTAGCCCTGTATCTGTAAGTTATTGTAATAACTAGCCCTGTATCTGTAAGTTATTGTAATGTCTAGCCGCCATGTATCTATAAGTTATTGTAATGTCTATGTTCACGCTATGTATCGCTATTCTCGTTATGTTCCGTTTCCGAAATAGTGAATTGGACTGTGGTCTTCTTGTGTAAGGGAACGAAATTCAGTCTACACACAAATGAATACTCATAACATGTGCGATTCTGGTATTCACACATATGGATCCTCATCGATGCAAAGAGAGTCACGCACCGTGCTCAGATTCTACTTGTTGATCTGTAAGACATAAAACTTGACTCTTAGGGCGCAGCATGTGTGCAATGAATGGTAGGGACAAGAACACTGAGCTGATCTACTACTCCAATGATGGCGTAAGATGACCGCCCATGCGTACCGGTAAGGCATATGATGGTGATGATGATGATTATGATAACGATGATGATGATGATGATGATGATGATGATGATGATGATGATGATGATGATGATGATGTGTGAAATGGAAGTAATTATTCACTCAAACCCAAGGGCAAACTGTGTTCATATGCCAAATTTGTTTACTATATCTATAACTGTGTCCAAATGACGAATGTTCTGAGCAAAACGAGATTAATGAACTCATTTTGCGTGTGCTAAGGCGCAGACTGTATATGGTGCTGGAACGATATTTATATAGGCCAATCGTCACTCCAGTGGTGGTGTGGCTCGTGTGAGGCCGGTCTCTTTTACTTCCCTAAGACATTTCTTTGTTCCTTTTTAGGCAGGGCCGACTTGGGTGCAGGTCAATTTACAAAGAAGCGCCTCGATTCGGAGTCGAACCTACGAGCACCGGATCGGCAGGCACATAACTAGCCACTTTGCCACGTCTTCCCTGGTATCTGTTGACCGCTAGCTTTCTTTCCGTGTCCTCGAACACTGTCTCAACAATACTACTGCATTACCTCCTGCCACTAAACCACTTTTAACATCTGTTCCCTTGAACACTGTCCAAATAATACTACTGCATTAGCACCTGCCACTGAACCACTTTCACCATCTGTGTTCTCAAACATTGTCCCAACACACAACTGCATTATCATTTGCCACTTAACGACTTTTAAAATCTGTTGCCTCGAACGCTGTCCCAACAACACATTACCACTGAACCACTTCTACCATCTGTTGCCTCGAACGCTGTCCCAACAACACAATGCCACTGAACCACTTCTACCATCTGTTGCCAGGCGACATGCAGCCCTCGGATGGACCGTTCGAGTGTGGGATGCTAGCCTCCGACAGCTGTATGCAGTTCCTGCACGTGTGGACTCTAGGGCTGGATGGCGAGTGCTACCACCCACAGAGTGGGGTCAAGATAGGACTGGGAGGCTACAAGTTCGTTGCGATACAGGTAGAGTTCGGTCAAGAGTGGACTCGTTGTGGCATTATTATTAGTGTTATATGTGTGTCCGCTTTCATATGCGGTGTCTGCGAAGAATACTTGGTATTAAGTGGCAAGACAAAATCACAAATACTGAAGTATTGGAAAGATCAGATTGTGTGACGGTGTATTCCATGCTCAGTCTTCGTAGACTTAGATGGATAGGACATGTTAGGAGGATGGATGATGGTAGAATACCAAAGGACATCTTTTTTTGGTGAATTACGGACGGGTAGGAGATCTTAGGGTCGGCCTCTACTACGATACAAAGATGTGTGTAAGCGGGACATGATTGATACAGGCATTGATAATGCACATTGGGAGCAAGTCGCCGCTGAACGTATTGCATGGAGGGCAACTATCAGAAATGGAATAAAGACAAAGGAGAATATGATTGCAGATAAAGCACACACAGAGCGTGAGAGACGTAAGATGGAGCACAATGGTGGAAATGACCGTGTTTTCACATGCATCTAACTGTGAGCAAACATTTGTAGCAAGAATTGGCCTTACCAGCCACACTCGCCACCGCCATGGATCGTAGTTATTAAGCCTTTTTGAAGCACAATGTACCAAACTATCGTCTGTCAAGACGGAAAGGTGCCAATGACTTATATGTGTGTCTGAAGATGTTTCAATGTTGACGCCTCTTCTGCTTGTTCTTCTACTGAGTTCTGGGCATTGGTCTTGCTCTAACTGCAGCATTGTTGCCATGATGGAGTTCATTGTCTGTTCCAGGTTAATGACTCAGCAGCTTCACGTCCACTTCAATAGGAAATACAAACAATTAGGTGTATAGCCGCTGCGAAAAGTGAGATATACTAAATACAGATACAGTGTACATACCTTAACACGAAATCCACAAGGTGAACATACATAACTGGGGAGAGAAAATAAGAAAACCTCCAACAATATAATAACATAGAAATACGTATACTACGACACAACGACCAACTTTTCGATGTTACAAATCTTCACCAGAAACAGCACAAACAGATCCAAGGAAAAACATGAAATTATGAAATTTAATCATTTTAAAACCCAAATCCTTCGTTGTTAGGAAGGCAGCGCAGAAGTTCAGTCCAGTTCAGTTGTGAAATTTACCAAATAAGAAAATGTGGAGCCGAAGATGTGGAAACATTTAGATGTGGATATATAGAGGGGAGTCAGCACAGTTATACAGTGGCATCCACAACAGTATTGATTCCCGCTGGATGGATGCATCTCAAAGAGCTGATTCACTGGCTTTCAATTTTAAGCCTAATGAAGTTGTTAGAGAAGCATGGCTTCAATGTCGTGACTCATACATATCTACTATCTATATACTTATATTTGTAGAAAAGGCATGTTTTAGATTATTTGGACAAGTTCTAAGAGGACATAAATGAGAAAACCTCTGGAATAACTGGCAAGATTGAAGGGAAAAGAACAAGGGGAACGGTGAGAAGTAAATATTTCAATGGCTTAGTCACGTAGCATGGTCGAGACAAGAACATACAGCTAATCAACGACTCTGGTGATCGTGTGAGATGGCGAAACATGACCGCCCGCGGTTATCTGCATGGCACATGATTATGATGATTTCAACGAGTTGTGTCCGGTGCGAAGTCTGAACATTGCTGCATTCTCTCCTCGGTTTAGAGAGTAGGATGCTCGTACGTCTGGAGGACATGATTCCCACTGGATTCTATAAGTGTTGCTCATAAACCTCTTGACCTCTTCATTGGCTATGTGTAAACCAGGTTCCTAGCTCAAGGTTGCATTTTCCCGGACAGACAACAACAATGAAGATATCCTGAAAGAACATAGAGAACTGGTTACTCGCATGAGAAGTGGCAGTCACACACAAACCCACACACACACACACACACACACACACACACTCGCACAGACATGCACACATGCACACACACACACACACACACACACACACACACTCATATATATATATATATATATATATATATATATATAAAGAAAGATAAAGATAACATATAGAAAGAATGGAAGATAATAGGGAAACAAAACTCGCTTACACTCAGGAAATAAATGACCGTAGACCCCGAGGTAGACAAAGAAGACGGTGGAGAGATAATATATATATACAGACCTACAAGCACTTGGAATCAACGACTGGCAAGAGAAGGTCAACCAGAGAGACGAATGGAGACGGATTGTATCTGCAGCAAAGAACCTCAATGGTTCGGAACGCTGAAGAAGAATATATATATTTAAAAAAAAAAAAGAAACGAATTGCTGTCGAAGGCACATACATAGCCGTAACTTTGATATTCAATAACTGATTTAATATAATGAGTTAAATGTTCAGATTGCACACAAAAATACCCTAGGGTTCAGCCTGTCTATTGACAGTTGTTTTGCGTCTGGGTCACGAGAGATTTTTGGCCTACAGGCTTTCCGTGAGTATGGTGTGTGTCCTCCTGTTGAATCGATCAGCGACTGGCATCTCCTAGGCATGGATGTGATCAGACGTCTGATGTGGGCCTGTGAGATGGCTGCCGGCTCTTCCTGGAGTGCCTGGAACAGATCACGACGATTGGCTAGAGCCACGTCTCGGCGACAGGCACGTCTATGCAGCTCATCCCACAGGTGCTCAATCAGACTCATGTCTGGAGACAGGGATGGCCAGAGAAGGGTGAGAATGTTGTTGGCAGTCAGGAACTGCGTGGTCAACAGTGCACAATGAGGTCTGGCATTGTCCTGTTGAAACACGGAACATTGGGTAGCCAAACGTGGAAGGACATGTGGAGCTTCATTACCGCAATTGTGGGCAAAACGTTCATTTCACTCACGGTAGATCCTTCTCCGCTGCAACAAAATGAAATATTCGTCACTAAACCAAACATATCTCCATTGGTTGTCTGCTGCCCATCTGCCTCGAAGCAACTCCTCCCGTAACAATTAACTGGAAAGTCAACGACAAAGCTTTGGCTCAACAACAGTTAAAGTTTCACATCAAACTTTGAAAATGAAATGCGAAGATTCAACCGACGCCATTCCGATAGTGAAAGTACTTACACACACGTTTATTTGTGGTGATAGATCAATACAGTGGTCGTCCAGACCGTAAAGTTCCCTTTTAACACAGGGATGGCATTACACAATATCTGCAAACTATATCCACGTATTATCTGACTTTACCTCGGATCGCCGTTTATCCCGCCATTCTCATCTGAAACATTGTCTAGGTATTCCGTCCCCACGGGTCTTCTAATCGATATTGACAATCTTCTCGTCAGACATCCTCCACCTGATAATCCTTACAACAAAAATCTCTGAACGCCCACAGCTCGACGAAATATGTCGCGCCTCAGCCGAATCACACAAGGTCTCCCTCTTGTCCTACCCCGTTGTTGTCTGACGTAGTTCGTTTCTAAGTTTTCTTAGTTCGTTGTTTACCGACAGTTTCTTAGCTTCTTGTGGGATTTTCCCTATATGATTTTCTACCGCCTTTTCCGCTGACGTCATTCTGTCTAAACGCCATGTGGCACCAAGGACGATGCTGGTTAGCCCAAAGAAATCGATTTTTACGTTGGTGGCGTGTAAGGACAGGTCCGCGATAAGGTGGTTGTGCCCGAAGTCCAGCCTCATGAGGTCTATTCCGGAGTTTGATCAGACACATGACGTCCTGCAGGCAATGGCTGGGCAGTTGAGGAAGATGTTGTAAACATGTCTCTGAGATGACGAAGCCGAATAAAGCGATCAACCGCTGCTATTGCCATTCTGGGTCGTTCACTGCGATGCCGGTCTTCAACTGAGCCAAAGGCTTGGAACCGGTGCCAAAGTCGACTGATGGTACTCTGATGCACGTTTAGGTGCCTGGCAAACTGACATTGACTTTCGCCTGCATACATTAGGCCAATAGCAATGTTCCTTAAATATATCGATGAAGGTGCCATAGACATTTGCTTGAAAATGAACTGAATTGGTTTGTGTAGGGTTATCCTTTTATAGGGTGTCAGTTGCGATGTCATTGAATAGTGTTCACTCCAAATATTGATGCTTTCACATGCACGCATCATGAGCTGTGGTAAAAATTTGGTCATAAACACTATAGACCACTGCATTGTAACGATTACAAAAACGAACACAATTCAGGTCAACATGTGCATGTGACACTGCAAAGAACATTTGAGGCTTTTTTTTTATATACCCTAGCACGAAATTTTATTTACAAACTCATAAAAACACACCCTCGGATAGCTATGCGGTTTTTTTTTTTTTAAACAGTATATATATATAAGAGGAACAAGAGATCACATATTCAACATGCGTTTAATAATAGAGAAGTGCAGAGAATTTAATGTAAACCTATTCTCATGTTTTGTGGATTATTCAAATGCATTTGACTGTGTACAGCATCAGAAACTTTGGGAAATCATGAGGAATATGGGCTTTCCTTCACATGTAGTACATCTCATAAAAATGCTATATCTAGACCAACAAGCAGCAGTTAGAATAGATGGCGAGATATCAGATTGGTTTGACATCAAGCAAGGAGTCCGTCAGGGCTGCGTGCTGTCACCCTATTTGTTTAACCTGTATGCCGAAAATATAATGAGAAATGTAAGAGATGATATAAACAGGGAGCCATATGATGCCCTAAATATCGGCGGTCATGACATACCAGAGATTCGATATGCTGATGATACAGTATTACTATCCACAACACAGAATGGCTTAGAAAACCTAATAGCCTCAACACAATTGAATAGTGAAAATCACAACTTATATCTTAACATAGCAAAAACTAAGATAATGCATACAGATAAAACTACTATGGAGAAAGAAGTATACATTAATGGGAGAAAATTGGAGGTGGTGGAAAATTTTGAATATCTTGGGTCATTGATTACGAATAATGGTGACACAATGAAAGAAATTAAACGGCGACTATTCATTGCTCTTCAAAGACTAAAACAGATGAATAAATTATGGTGTGGGACAGACAGAACTACAAAAATTAGATTTTTAAGAGCATGCATCTTTCCCATTGCAACATACGCCTGTGAGACATGGACACTTACTAAACAAGCTGAACAGCGCATACATGCCTTTGAATATAAATGTTATAGACGAGGTCTAAGAATATCTTGGGTAAAGAAAAGAACAAATGCATCCATACTTCAAGAGTTGAATATTGAGGAGGGATGGCTATTAAAGACGATAAAACAAAGAAAAGTGAAGTATTTTGGTCACTTGAAACGTCACGACAGTTTGGAGAGAACAATAATGGAAGGGTATATGCCTGGGAAGAGAGGAAGAGGAAGGTCAAAGAGAAGATGGGTGCAGGATGTGGCGGATGATCTCCAGATGGGTGTATCAGACGCGGGACATCTTGCTTGTGATCGGGAAGTTTTCCGGAAGGTTGTTATGGGAGCGAGGTTCTGCAAAGGACATGCTACTGAATGAATGAATGAATGAATGAATGAATATATATATATATATATATATATATATATATATATATATATATATATATATATATATATATATATATATATATATATATATATATATACGGAAACGTTAGCATACAATCCCCGAGCCTCTTTCTGAGGCTGGAAGTCACGCCCAAGAACGTACAGTTGTCTCTGTTAGCGTGTATACACCCACACGCTAGAGGTAACCGTTCATCTGTTGAACCTACTTGCCGAAACAGTGACAGGTTCCCATCTGTGTTATTTTCACCACGAAGTCTCATCAAATGATGAGTATATAATTGTCTGGCAAAGTGATCAGAGAGGAAGGGATGTGACCAGAGACTTGATCAAGCCTCAGTCTAGAATATGTGAAGGCATCACGCTTGACGCCCCTCAAGGCAGTATGAGCCGTGTGAGTACCTCGATCAAACGTTTCATCATGTGTGCATGTCATTGATTCTTGTATCTTTGTGTTCATTTCTATAGCTACACTGGAATAACCCAGGAGTCGAGGCCAACCTCACAGACTCATCTGGGATGGTTGTTCATTTCACACCACACTTGTGAGTACACATATAATACTTGTGAGTACACACACACAGTGACCACACCACACACACCATACACACTGCACAAAATCACACACACACTTCACCACACACACCACACCACACACACACTATACACCACACTTGTGAGTACACATATACCACACTTGTGAGTAACACACACACACAATGACTACACAGCCACACTTGTGAGCAACACACAGTGACCACACCAAATACACCACACTTGTGAGTACACATATACCACACTTGTGAGTTTCACATATACCGCTTGTGAGTAACACACACAGTGACCACACCACACACACCAAACTTGTGGGTAACACACACACCACAGTACACACGAAATTTGTGAGTAACACACACACCACACACAGGACACTTGTGAGTAACACACAGCAAATTTTAACACACACACACATCACACAAACCACACTTGTGAGAAACACACACCACACCACACACACCACACCACACACACTCCACACACACCACACCATACTTGTGAGTAACACACACACACCACACTTGTAACACACACATCACACAAAACATACCACACTTGTGAGTAGCACACACACACCACACCACACACAACACTTGTGAGTAACACACACCACACACATATACCACAGACACCACACACACACATACACACATACACACATACACACATACACACACAACACTTGTGAGTAACACACACCACACACATATACCACAGACACCACACACACACACACACACATACACACACACACAACACTTGTGAGTAACACACACCACACACATATATACCACAGACACCACACACACACATACACACAAAACTTGTGAGTAACACACACCACATACATATACCACAGACACACACCACACACATATACCACAGACACACACCACATACATATACCACACACACACACCACACACATACACACATACACACAACACTTGTGAGTAACACACACCACACACATATACCACAGACACCACACATACACACACACATATACACACACACAACACTTGTGAATAACACACACCACACACATATACCACAGACACACATCACACACATACACACACCACGCTTGTGAGTAATACACAGGCTTGGCCATGGGAAAAGTATTCCCATGGGATTCCCATGAGAAAGGTCCCATGGGATGGAATGGGATGGGACAGCACACATTTGTATTTCCCATGGGACAGCATGGGACAGTAGCCATGTCATAGAAACTTGATCTACGTCACAGATGTCCTTAATTTCGTTTATTTTTTTAAAAAACCATTTTAAAGCCTTGTATCCTTGTTTTTTATTTATATATTTGTATCTATTCTTTATCTTGTTGTGGGACACTTGATAAATAAATAAACACACATAGCCTTTTATTATATAAGATTACATTTTGGTGCGTCACCAAAAAAATAGAAGACGTTGTTAAGTCAGTTGTTACTAAGAAGAAAGGGAATGTGGACACCAATAAATGGGCCAATGATTCGATCGCTTTTTCTAAGTCTGTTGTTCCAACTGTTATTTCATTCATCAAAGAATTATCTTTTTCTTTTGAATCATCTGCTGTATGCAGGAATTGTAGAACAAAAGCTGAAAAGTGATTTTGACTTATGTTTTTATCCTCCACCAAACAATGATGACCCCAGAAACAAATGCCTTGAGATGAAGTCACCATGTTTCAAAATTTACGGCAACCAACTTCGCAACCATTAAATTATTGGGAAAATGAACATAGGTTTCCACTGCTAAAAGCAAGTGCGAAAATTGTTTTGGCCATATCTATGTGGTAACTTACGGGGATATGTGAGCCGGTCGCTCAGAAAGCAATGGCAAACTACTGGGCATAATCTTGGCAAGATATTAACAAAATGCTGGTGTTGACAGCGATGTCCTATAAATAGGATATGCGGGGAGAAAAAAAAAAAGTGTCATCAGCGGCAGTAGAGCGCTTATTTAGTGTAGCTGGATTGTTGTTGAGTAAGTTACGAAAACGGATGTTACCAGCTCTCGTTATAAACTCTGTGTATATCAGATTTGCATGTAAAATAAGAATTGTTTAAATGGTTGAGGTATTATCTGGATTAATTGAATTATTGGAAACAGTCGATCAGCAGGAAATTGATAATGTGCTGAATGAGCAGAGTGACTCAGAAACAGAGCGAGAGTGTCAGTCAGAATGACACTGAATTGTCATATTTAGTTTAAATTTTTTGAAAAAATAAAATACCCTTGAATATTAAAAGTAATAAATTCTGTCGTTTTGCATGTCTCTTTGTACATATAGTCCTATTTAGTAGACACTAACCCTAAACTTTCATCAATTTCATAATTTTATTTGAACTGTATTTATATTAACATTATAATGGGAATCTCATGGGCTGGGATGGGATGGGACAGGCATAAATTACCATGGGATGGGACAGGCATTAATTACCATGGGCTAGGATGGGACAGAAAAATATGTCCCATGGACAAGCCTGGTAATACACACACACACACACACACACAAACCACACTCTCAAAACACACACTATAATTGTGAGTGACACGCACACCCCACCACAGACACCCACATGTGAGTAACACACACACACACACACACATACACACCACTTATGAGTAACACACACACACCACACACTCCACACATGTGAATAACACACAAACCACACGACACACACATCACATACACACATCACACTTGTGAATAACACACACTCCACATCACACACACACACACCATTCATACCACATCCACATTTGCGAGTAACTCACACACACATACACACACACACACACCACATACCACACTTGCGTACACACACAACACTTGTGAGTACAAACACACCACACAAGTGTAATTTGGATAATGCCCAAGATTGACGCTGGTAGCATAGTGTTAGCGTGAATATGAAAGTTATTATCTGTCTTGTAGCTGACATAGGTATATTTGGATGTTTCAGTATGGGTGATAGTTGATATATAAGTTCACTTGCTTTTTGACATCTGAATTCGATCTCTCTGTTGATATTTGCCAGAAATTGCACTTGTCTGTTCCCAGTCTTTGTGAGGGTGTCTTGTAACTCCTGTCTCAGCTTTACCGGGTTATAATTTCAGGGGTTCTCAAATTGGGTGTCACATACGGGTCTGAGTTCAAGAACCAGATGATTTGATGACCTCAAGCATTTAGATAGTGGGGGTAGAGAGCGGACAAAGGTCATATAACCCGAGTCATAACTGGCTGTAGGAATGGACAAAGGGCATACAACCGGAGGTACAGCTACCAAGAGTAAGAATGGACAAAGGACTCGAGTTACATACGGCAGTGAGAATGGGTACAGGGCATATGACAAGAGTAAAATTTGACAGTGAGAACGGACATATGACATATAACACAAGTTATAACAATGAGAAAGAAAAAAAAAACACAAGGGAAGGAGATATTAATTTTGTAGAAGAAGAAGTAGAAGGAGAAGTGAAGATGGAGAAAGAACGAACGTACGAACGAACGAATGAAGAAACATTATTTTCGATGGGTTAAGAATTGGGCAGAATTTGCGCCAGGCATGGAGAGACAGGATTTCTGCCCTATGCGCCGCCTTAGGCTCAAGAGGAAAGACTAACTAACTAACTAAATTGGGCACTCAGGCCCACCTGACATTCTGCCCTTTTCATCTCTCTGCTCTCATACATTATTTCTTTCATACTTCTTCTTCTTCTTCTTCGTTCATCCGGAGTTTTTTTTCGGATGTGATTGCGTTGTGCCTGTTTACAGCAGTGCTGCGTTCTTGCGCCGTTAGGCCGACACATCCGACTTCTGCGGGCATTTGTTGACCGGGTTAACCTTCCCGGGGGTTTCTTAGGACGTTTGACTCTCACTGTTGAGGTGTTATCCCCCATCCCAGCTGGTCCATATAGAACAGCCAAAGATCCTGGTCAGCCCTCAAGGGAAGGCAGGGGCAGACCATGGGTATTCCCCGCCATCCAAGGAGGCTTCCATACTTGCAGAGCCGATACATAGCGCTCTGGTACTGGGCTCACCCAAGGAATCGTCACGTCCTGCACATGGCTGCTTAGCCTCACTTCCGTATATTGGGCCTTCCGTTCACCATAGGCTGTTCTTCCGGAAACCAGAAGTATGCAGTCTGCAGATGACATCCACACAGTAAGCTTTCGATTCGGACTTTCCACGTAATGGATTTGCTATCCAAGCAATATTCATTTCTTTCATACAACATGTATGAAGCTTAGACAACAACAGAATAATATGCATTCAAATGTATGCAAGAGGAGGAAGGTGGTGATGGAGATAAAAATACCTTCACACCTGCCGCCCCACACGCATCACCTGTTTTAGAACCGCTGTGAATCCATGCCTGTAGCGTCATCATCCATTCCCAGAATTCAACGCCAACTCCCATCTTATCATTTTTGTTTGTTTGTTTATTTCATCTCATCTTGTTCCTCTTATACCTTTCGGTGTTGATGTGAAGCCTAAAGTGCCCGCTTATGGGCTTCATGTATCGAGATTCCCATGGACTAGGTTATTCCTTCTGTCCATCGTTTACGTGGTCGGCCTCTTCATCTGCTTCCATCTGGTCTGTACATTATTGCTTGTTGTGGTATACTGTTAGTTGGTAAGTTAATAACATGGTCAAACCATTTGACTTCTGCCTTCTAATAAAATCTAGTGCAGCTATAACCCCCAATTTAGTCCTGATTTCTTCATTTCTTCATTTCTGTCTTCTTTATACATTCAGTATTCTTCTCATTTTCATTTGTGTTGTGATTTTTATTTTCTCTTTTTCTGTCATTGCCCAGGTTTGGCATGGGTAGCATAGAGTTGGTAGGAAGATTGTGTTGTAAAGTGCTTTCTTAGTAGTTATTGATACATGTTTGTTCTTTAGTATTGGTGCCATATCTCCAATGAGTTGGTTTGCCTTATTGCATCTATTTTCGATCTTGTCTTCTTATTTGCCATTTGATGATATTATACTTCCTAGATAGTTTAAGCCGGTCTCCCTGGCCTATGTGTTAGCGACTTTCTCCATAATCCCGTATATCAACGTGAGGAACGTAACTTGCGCGAGAATCGGAAGCGGTTTTCGCCGCGTTGTTATCTTACGGGATATGTGAGCCAGCCGCTTAGAAAGCAATGGCAAACTACTGAGCGTAATCTTGCCAAGAAATCAACAATCAGCTGACAGATACTGATGTTGACAGCGATGTTATGTAAAGGATATGCGAAAAAAGGTAGTTTAAGCTCTTTACTTGTTTCAGGGGATGTTTGTTGAGGCGAATTGTTGTTGTGTTTTCTTCCTTGGTAATAGTAATTATCTCGGTTTTACTTGTGTTAATTTTTGTGTTTGTTTCTTTCAGGAGAAATTACAACGCTGGAGTACTGTTGATTGGCTCCAACAACTTCTATCTGCCTCCCAGGCAGGAAGCGGTCGTGATCCACAGCACATGCGCTGGCGGGTGTACACAGAATGACATGGTCGGACCCATCCACGTGACATTTGCCTGGAACCACATGCACTACGCAGGTACAGTCGCAGACAGACACAGACAGACAGACGCAGACAGAAAGAAAGAAAGACAGGAAGAAAGCAAGCAAGAAAAAAAGAAAGAAAGAAAGAAAGAAGACAGTGAGACAGACAGACAGACAGACAGACAGACAGACAGACAGACAGACAGACAGACAGACAGACAGACAGACAGACATATCATTTGTATAATCTCTATTGCAAGCAGAAATATGAGTATTGCGGTTTCGAGGAACTGCTTCTTCCTATTCATAGACAGACCGAAAGACATACAAACACAGAGGCAGACAGGAACTACAGACAGACCACTGAAACATAGACATGCACACAAAGACTGGCAGAGACTAACACAGAGGCAGACACAGAGACAGACATACAGACACGCACACACAGACATACAGGTAATCTATATCATCTCTATCGCAGGCAGAAAGATGACCATTGCTGTCTCCAGGAAAGGCGTGTTCCTAATAAATCTAACTAATGACCAAGCCTACAGTTATGATAACCCGGAAGTCAATCTTTAGTAAGTATCTTAATTATTTACGCCCTCATTATGTTTTCTCATGGTTCCTGCGGGTTATAGGAGGGGATGCTCATGTTCGATGTGTTTCCTGTTACGCTAGCATTAGACGAAGCACTTACCCAGAGGACCACATTCTCCCTCGAAATAAAGAGAGGAGACATCGCAGAACTGGTACAATGACAGCTAAGCATTTCTTACATGGTTGGCCAACATTTTCAGGAAAAAGAACACAATGTGCGACTGGAAATATCAATGGAAAGAGAGGCAGGGGCAGACCAAGAGAAACGATTCTAGATGGATTGAGACGGTGGCATGGAGGAATATCCTCAGCAGAGTTGATCCAGAACACCAAAGACAGAGATCTGTGGAGAGGCATGAACGCCTACGCCAGCGGGCGTGGCACTTGATGATGTTTATGATGTTGGCAAACAGCCGCTCCATTTGAGGACAGACTCTATGGGGATGACAACAAGCTTAAGTTGGATGCTGCTTTCTTTAGATTGATTATTATTATCGACGTCTGATTGTGAACGAAGAAGAAGAAGGAAGAGGAGGAGGAGGAGGAGAAGAAGAAGAAGAAGAAGAAGAAGAAGAAGAAGAAGAAGAAGAAGAAGAAGAAGAAGAAGAAGAAGAAGAAGAAGAAGAAGAAGAAGAAGAAGAAGAAGAAGAAGAAGACAATATCAATAATAATAATAACAATAATGATAATGTTGTCCATCATAAACCTTTAATCCATCATAATCCACCATGAATCTTGCAAGCATCTAACGCCTCGCCTTCCGGACAAGGGGGTAACATGTGAGGTTAATAGACTTCCGGTCCCCAACACGGAGGATACGCATTTGAACGGTTAAGGCATCTGGATTGTTTATGCTTGTGGCTACGGTTTACATTCGCATTTTCCTCATGTTGGACTGGTACTGCTTGGTTCCTTCGCCCTGTTAGTAAGTTGAGTGTGTGTTCCAACACTGTGAGCTGTGCATTTCGTGTGGAATATTTTTACATCTGTCCGCGGTTATTTGTAGCGTGAACTGCATGTTCGGAGTGATGACGGCCGGCTTGTCGTTGAACTGACTGGAGCGCCTTATGCAGTAATGTGTAGCTGCTGGTTTTCTAGTGACTGCTGCTTCCATCGTCGATGAACTGTAATTTTCGTGGAAGGGCTTTTGAATTGGCATTCTGGCGACGGCATTATGCACAGTGTTCCTGTGCTGGCTGTCGAGACTCCTGTATTTTCCACATGGAGCAGTGAGGAGCATTTTGTGTGATTTTCACTGGCACAGGAACGGAGCATAAGGAGGCCGACCCGTTGCCGCGAAGCTGAAACCGCTACTAATGACTAATGTGAGGTCACTTGTACACATTGGTCACATTAAGCATTTAATGACAGTTGAACTTTAAAACGGGGAGGCTGAATGGGCCACTGCATTGGACATATTTTAAAACTAGGAACCATACATACAACTTATATTAAGTGCTAATTCTGTTATGAACATATGTTCGGGACTTCATCGGTGTTATAGAGTAGTGAGTTGTGCTGAAATGCTCGGTGTGTGATCTCGGGCGGAGAGGATAAGCCTTGTTCTCGTGCTTAGCAATGCAACATAAAGACTAAATGTCATTGCGGGGGAGACTAGGCCCTAAGCCTTGGTTGTCAACTGGTCTTGGATTGGAGGTCCGACGGGCGGACAATTGCATCATTGCGTTGCTGATACGGCAGGTTCTGCACCTTGTCTTGGTTCCAGATGTATTGGTGTTACCTTTCCTCTGGAGTAAACTAGGCAGGCTGAGGGACGGATCACGCAACAAGGGAAACTCTAGGTCTCTACAACTCAGCTCAGGCTTTGTGCTATGGAGAGGTGTAACTCCCATTCCTGGTCCTCACCATGGGTTGTAGTTATTATGCCTGTTCTGAAACACAATGTAGCAGGCTATTATCATCTGTCAAGACGCCACTCAGTTTTGATTATTGTTTATACGGGATAATGGTGATACATTAATGACTATGATCTTATATATTCTCCACTAGTCCGGACCCGGTGGTACTGTTGCCAGGAGACGAGCTCGCAATAACTTGCCAGTACAACACCATGAACAGAAATCGAACTACATTTTATGGCGAAGCCACCAACGATGAGATGTGCTACGGTTTTCTGACCTACTTCCCGCTGGAGAACTACACGCAGCCGTTCTGTACGGATGACCTGGGAGTTAGGTAGGTTGCTTCCCTTGCGTGATGCATCGCTGATTATGTTAGATATACTGTCTCCCTTGATGTATAGGTTATATTCCGTGTTTTTAAAAAAAAGTAGACATAAAAAATGGCACATAAGTGTGAGATAACAATAGAAGGGAAAATGCTTAACCAAGTTGATAAATGCAAATACCTAAATGCAATTATAACATCAGATGGAAGATCAAGGGAAAGAAAGGCAGGACAGATCAAGAGTTAGACAGATTAAGAACAGAATATGAATGCAAAAGCTGCATTACAGAAAATGATAAGTATCTTAAGCAATAAGTCACAATTATTGAATGTACGAAAGAGAGTGCTGAAACATTAACCTGAAACCTAATTTGCTGTATGGCATCGAATCTTGGAACGGTAATGAACAAATGAGAACATGCATGCAAGCAATGGAGGTATCTAGGCAGACCGTGACTAGAGGAGTATCTGTGGCGAAGTGGTCAAGCCGTTTGACTCGTGCTCCGAAGGTTGTGGGTTCGATTCCTGGCCACGTCCTTCGGTTTACGAGTTAAATGTTTCGGGGACCCTTATGGGTCGTCGCTAAAAGCTACGGAGTTCGTGCTTTATGCGATGCTTTCCACGCTGCGGAAAGAGACCGAGCCAAATGGGATAAAATAATGTGAAGCCATTTTCTCACAACGGTAATCACTGAGTCACCATAAAGTCTTTATGTCTGCAAACGTACTTTTTATGATGATTATGACAATTTTAACTGATTCATTGCGAAACAAAATTATGTTTGGACCAAACAAAGTGCACAATCAAATGAAAATTTATTATAATGTAGATTTCAATTAACTGAGCATAGAAATTGTGAAAGACACCACGAAGAAAACAATCAGACGATGACCCCAGTATGTCGATATATCGTCCTTCTGTCCAAATGGCAGGTTACATGAGGCGATATATTATTCATCAGCACTGAATCATTTAAGAAGAACATTGTGAACTTGACTTTAGTAATAACAAAATTATAATTTCATTTATAGACGAGCGGCTGGCCGAGTGGCTAGAATGCCGGATTCTCCTTCGGGAGACCCGGGTTCGAATCCTCGGTAAGGTGTGGATTTTCTTTCTGCCAAGGGGGCAAAAAGAAAACTCTAACCTGCACAGTTTGCGGCGACTGCACTAGCTAGGCGGCCTTAATTCCTCAGGCTCAAAGAACTCCCTGCCATACACTGCAAGCTACTATATTGGCAATAAATTACAGCTTTTTTATGACAGAATTCTATTTATAGCAAAGTTGTGTTTCTCTCAACAGCATGTGCAACAGTGCAAGTCTGGGACAGTGTCAGCGGCCCGATCTCTTCGTGTTTCAACTCACAAACTCAACACTGTATAAGGAGGTCACGCGAGACTGCAAGTATTTTCTTCCGTGTCTCACTGAGTGCGTGGAGACGCTCGTGAAGTATTTCAAAACCGAGCCTTGTATGCAGGGCAGCATGTGGGAGTATATACAGGTAAAAAGAAAGAAGATTTCCGTGTGGTAACGCTTTCATTGTCTTCATGAACTTTAGATGTTTGTTGAGGTAAGGTAACCGTAGTTCCATGGTAGTTAATGCGGTTGTAAGAGAGTTTTTGTTGTTGTTGTTGTTGCTCGTTGCATATACTTTACATAACGTCGAAGTAAAGAAAAAAAAGCTCATTTAGTTGTTGTTGCTGATTCTGATGTATGCCTTGAATACGCCATCCACACATCATGTGACATACCGATAAGCGTAAGCGGTCATGTTCTGCCATCTCACTCGATCACCAGAGTCGTGGATCAGCTCTGTGTTCCTGTCTCGACCATGCCATGTGGCCAAGCCATCCAGGTATATACTTCTCGGTCTTCCCCTTGGTCTCTTCCCTTCGATCTTGCCGGTTGTCACCAAGTTCTCCAAATAATTTCTTCTCATAACATGCCCAAAAAATTTATACCGTCTACGCCTAATGACTCTAATCAGTTTACGATCTTCATTTGTTTCTTGAAGGACTTGTACATTGGTTTTCCTCAGAAATCACATTTCCACAGCCATCAGATGTTTTACAGCTTAACTGCTCATTGCTCAAAGGCATTTAATTGTGTACAACATCAGACACTTTGGGGAATATGACGAAAATGAGCTTTCCATCACATGTAGTACAACTCATAAAAATACTCTATCTAGACCAGTGTTTCCCAACGTGGGGCCCACGCCCCACAGGGGGGCAATTCGATTGTTATGGGGGGCAATTCGAAAATGGAAGAAATCGGCTGGATATAACAAAACGGGGAGACTTGAAACTGAAGTTAACTAAATTGGAACCTGACATAAAATTTCTTTTCAGCAAGCATCAAGCGCAATGATCTCATTAAATTTAAATAATTACTAATAATTAAAATAATATAGAAAAATCTTTCATTAAAATTATGTTGTTCTTGAATTTCATGTTCTCCATTATATGTTTTGAAAATGTACTTCCTATGTTTGCTCAATAATTTCCTAGTGATTTCTTCCTAAAACCTATCGGTCATTTGGCTAGGATCGGGTGCATTTGCTGCTCTCCCCCCAATAGTGCGCCTGGTCTGGTCGGGGGCCGGGATGATCAAATAAAAACCCATCACATATCTTCACCTTAGATGTGGGCCTGGTGGACCACTGTGGGCGATAGCTCACAGTGAGACTAAGGGTCCCCACAAAAAACGGGGGAGGCGGGGGAACCAGCTTGTCTGGGGTAACCGCCAAACAAAACGAAAACAAAAAACAAAAAAATTCACCCTACGCAACCGACACACAGGGACGCGGGACCTGGTGGGGGGGGGGGGGGGGGGGGAGGGGGGCTCTGGCCCCTCTGGGAACCGTGAGCTCTTCTAAAAAAAAATTTAAGTTTCTTTAGTGAACATTTCAATTTTTGAATATATATTAAAGATGATGCATATGTGGGGGGGGGGGGGGGGCAATAAGAATTTTAGAAAGGCTTAGGTGGGGCATAGCACAAAAAGGTTGGGAAACACTGGTCTAGACCAAATAGCAGCAGCTAGATTAGATGGCGACATATCACAATGGTGTATCATCAAGCAAGGATTCTGTCAGGATTGTGTGCTGTCCCCTTATTTGTTTAACCTGTACACCGAAAATATTATGAGACCTTTCAGAGATGATCTAACCAGGGAGAAATATGATGCCCTAAATATCGGTGGTCATTAAATACCAGATATTCTATATGTGGATGATGCAGTATTACTATCCACATCACATAATGGTATAGACAAATTAATAACCGCAACCCAAAAGAATAGTGAAAATCACAACTTATGTCTTAAAATAGCAAAGAAACAAAGATAATGCTTAGAGATAAAACTAATATGGAGTAAGAAATATATGTTAATGAGGAACAATTGAAGGTGGTGGAAAACTTCGAATATCTTGGTTCCTTAATTACCAACAATGGTGACACAATGAAAGAAATTAATAGGCGAATATCTATTGCTCTTCAAAAACTAAAACAACTGAATAAATTGTGGCCCGGGATACATAGACTTATAAAAATTCTATTTTTAAGAGCATGCATCTTTCCCATTGCAACATACACGAGTGAGACCTGGACACTTACTAAACAAGCTGGACCGCGCATAATAGACATGGTATAGACGGGTTCTAAATACATCTTGGATTCAGAAAATAACAAATGATCCATACGATAAGATCGAAATATTGAAGAAGTTTGGCTACTAAAGACGATAAAATAAAGAAAATTAGCATATTTTGGCCACTTGAAACGTCATTTAAGTTTGGAGAGAATAATAATGGAGTGGTATATCACCGGGAAGAGAGGAATAGGAAGGCCAAAGAGAAGATGGGTGCAGGATGTGGCGTATGATCTCCAGATGGGTGTATCGGACGCGGGGCATCTTGCTTATTATCGAGAAGTTTCCGGAAGATTGTTATTGGAGTGAGGTTCTGCAAAGGATATACTACTGTTTGAATGAATGAATGAATGAACAAACGAACGAATGAATGAATGAATGAATGAATGAATGAATGAACAGTATCACCGACTATGTTTGTGATGTATTCATCCACAATATAACGTATCTAATTCACTTCCTGTGATACATAACTCTACAGTATGCATCTGTCGAGGTGCAGTGAAATAGCTGTTATTGTTGTTATTTCTGTCGCTATTACTAACTTCTTGTTGTCGTTCTTCTTCTTCGTGTATTTTGACAAGTCATATATGATACACCGAACACTGATAGGGATGTCCCTTGTGAAGGGAAGTCTCTGTTTAAACATCGTGTTCAGAAAACAATATAAAAAATAATATTTGAGCTGTTATATAGTAAGTACCCCATTTCCTTTATTTCATTCGCAGGTTTCTTGCCTATCAAATGTTGCTGCATCTCGTCAGGTGCATTTTGCAGAGTTAATATCACGTGACGTGAATAAACGAAAATATTCCCACTGGATATGATACATAACTGTGGTATGCACCTAACGAGATGCAGTTAAATATACCAGGCAAGAAATCGTGCAATATATTGTTTGTAACTTCAGTGTTTGAAAATAATTTTTTTTTGCAATAAAAGACTGAGTAATAGACTCACCTGTGTGATTTCAGTTGTACCTGAGACCAAGGAATCAGTTCTTTCTTGGCACCATCGCTTCCTGCAAGGAGGAAGTGTATCTGGCCCTCAACCCTGACTCGGGTAAGGATGACTCTGGGCTGGGGATCCGGGCAGCAACCGGGTCTCTCTATGTCCTAGCGCTGAGTATGGGGGTTGTCTGGATGTCCAGTTAAAGGTTATTAGATACTCAGTGCAAACTTGCTGGACAATATGGTCCGTTTTGTTATATTCAGCAGTAGTTGTTTCTTTCATTAAAATATGTTTTATATTTGATATCCGATGTTCTTTATTCCTTGTATTATATTATTATTGTGTTTGATTATTTAAAACCACAAGTTAATCACAATTTACAGCAAAATAAACAATGATACAGACATTGACTATTTTGCCTTCATAATCAATGGCAAAACTACTGAGCGTAATCTTGCCAAGAAATCAACAATCAGTTGAACGATGCTGATGTTGACAGTGATGTCCTGTAAAGGATATGCGAATTTAAAAAAAAAATCAATTGCAATAGGAACTGATCAAAGAATATAGATTTAAAAAAAAAAGGCCGTAGCACTGCAGGGGTTAAACATGATAAAATAACACAAAGTAATGCAACTTTGCAGGACAAAATTACAGAACACACAGGATTTTGTGGCGACTAGGATACACAAAGCACAACATATACTCACGGAGAAGACCCTTCAGTGACTACATGAGAACGGGATATAAAGAATGAAAGGATGAAAACAAACATAGAACAATGAAGAGAAAAATGATTATTTGAAAGAAACAAAGATTTGCTACTTATCTCAGAATTGCAGGTTGTGATCATGGGTTAAACAGCAGGGGAGCCTGCAGCACAACATCAGCAAACAGGCGTAGCTTGTTGAGAATATGCATCCTTCCCGTGGTAACATGTGGATGTGAGGTTTGGACCCCTTGACATCCACTGCAGAATAAATGGAGGATTGTGAGCTCTTAGAATATCATGAACGAAGAAGAATAAAAATACAGAAATTCTACCTGATCTAAACAGGGAAGAAATCAGTTATCAGTTATCAGTTAGAATATCTTCATTGCACTCCGGACAGGTCCATAGGTGCTAAGATCCCCCCTCCCCCAGCATAAGAATCAGCGCCCGGTGGCTAATAGTGCCAGTTCTGTGTTGGTTAACGAGGCACCTCGTTTTCCTGATGTACCTCTCCTGTCTGGCCGTGCCAGTTCTTACTCCCAAGTCTTTCAACCTTGACAGCGATGTGAATTCACTGACGTCAAAGTCCTCTGTTCTCGACATGTCTTTAAGGACGTTAATAACATCGGCAAGATCCATGGGCTGGCCATCTGCACGGGGTGCAGAGCAGCCAGTTTATCAGCTCATTCATTTCCCTCGATCCCTGCATGTCCCGGGACAAAGATGAAGGTGACTTTACGGACAACAGACTTCCTCAGCGACTCAGTCCACTGTCTACGTACAGATCCAGCTTCGACCTTCCAAATCATGCTCATTGAATCACTTAGTACACACACGTTGGTATAATGCTGTGATTCCAGCCATATGAAAGCCTGTGTAACTGCCATCACCTCCATCGCCATGCTGCTCGTGGCCATAGTGTGGGCACTACTGGATTCATGAACGGTTCTGCCCGCTGAACGGGCTGTAAATGCCCACGCACTTCTCTGCTTCTTTACAACAGATCCATCTGTATAGTTGAGTACTTGTGGGTTGTCTGCGTGTTCATTGATCAGCGTGTTGACCTCTGCATTGGCAGTGACAGGATTCTGTTCTTTGCACCATGTGTCAAGTGTGATAATGCATGAGAAGGTGCACTTAAAAGCTGGAGGCACAGGCACCTATTCCTTGCCGGGGTTGATACTGATAGGACTGCAGACCTGTCTGATGATATTCTCCGTCCGACCCATCCATGATTTGCCACTCTTTAGCCTGTCACCCTTTTCTCTGAATATATCTTCATGCAGAGGGTGCTGCTCATCCGCACTTATTTTCAAGTATGCACGAGCTCTCCAGATCTTGATCCTGTGGTTCATTGTCGGGAAGTCAAGGAGGTATCTCATCGCTACACAGCTGGTGTTTCTCGTGCAGCCCAAAATGATGCGCATGGCCTCGTTTTGTACGTTTTCAAGTCTTCCAATCTGTGTAGGGCTGAAGAAAGGATGGCCAGGACATACTCGATAGATGAACGCACCAGTCCTTGACACATAATGTATACCCTAGAACCCTCCTCCTTTTTTTTCGAAAAAATAAAAAAATTATTTGAGGGTCCCCATTCTTAAAATTTTTAAAACATCGATAAAAAATAAAAGTGTATTTTAGAATGTACATCTGTGTGTGTTCGGCGCGAGCCGATTAACATTTTTTCACATTAAAAAAAAAATAATATACTTTTCAAACTGTATTTAATAAAATAATAATTTAATAAAATAAAAATAAAATAATATTAAAATTTACTCTTCTGCAATTCTTGTTCATAAAAACTGCCAATAATTTCTTCACCCTGTAAATCTGTAATTTTATAAGTAACAGGATTTGTATCTTTAATTTCACTAATAATAAATATTTCTCCTCTATCTCGAACAGAAAATTTTGGTTCTCAAATTAAAATAATTAAAAATGAGTATTGAAGATTTCTCATTGAATGAAAACACATCAAACAGAAATAATAATTTACTACTACCTAGAAGTATAAGAGGACTAATTGTTGGTAAATCAGGTTGTGGAAAAACAAATTTACTTTTAAATTTACTTTTAAAGGATTTCTTAGATTATGATAATCTTCAAATCTTTGGAAAATCTCTTTTTCAACCAGAATATAAAATAATTAAAACAGGATTCGAACAAAGATTACCTAAAGAAATCTTACATCAATTATTTAAAAATAAAGATTATATTACTGGTAATGGATTCTCACTACATCAATTACTGCCAGAAGTTGGAAAACAATATTATAATAAATCCCCAATGGCTTCACCTGTGAAATGTTGTTTTTATGAAAATGCAAATGAAGTTCCTGACCCCAGAGATCTTAAATCTAGAGATAAAAACCTAATGATATTTGATGATCTTTTATTAGAAAAACAAAAATAAATGTGAGGATTATTATGTCAGGGGAAGACATAGTAATGTTGATTGTTTTTATTTAGCTCAAAATTATTTCAAATTACCAAGACAAACTATCAGAGAAAATGCTAATTTCATATGTTTATTCAAACAAGATGCAAAATATCTTAATCATATTTACAATGATCATGCAAACACTGATCTGTCACTAGAAGAGTTTAAAAAACTGTGTAAAATATGTTGGGAACAACCATACGGATTCTTAGTGATAGATAATTCTAGTCATAAATATAATGGAAATTATAGATTTAAATTAGACACCTTTTATTTTCCAGAGGATAATTCCAGAGAACTATAATATTTACTCTCTTAAAATGGAAGAAATTTTAAATAAAATAGAAAAAATACCAGACATAATGGTCTACACAAATCATTGTATCCGATAATAAAACAGCCTTTAATACTATATTTGATCCTCCGTTAGAACTTCATAGAGATAAGAATTATGACATTGCTTTAATTAATTTAGAAACATATTATTCTTTCCCTAATATTAATAAAGATAATCATCTATTTGAATATTCAAAAGACAGTAAAACATGGTTGAGAATAGTAATACCAGAAGGTGCTTATGAAATAAATGCTTTAAATGCATCCATCCAAAAATTTATAGGAGATACTGAAAATCCTCCAATAACAATAACCCCAAATAGAAATACTTTAAAAACTATTTTAACTATTAAACCCAATTATAAAGTAAGTTTTAGAAAGAAAAATACATTAGCTAGTTTACTTGGTTTTAATTCTAAGGAATTCACTCACGCTCAGATGGCGGCCTCTACAATGCTCAGAGATTGAAGGCTAAGACCAAAATTAGGAGGGTACTGATCAGAGAGTTGCTTTTTGCAGATGATGCTGCAGTTACGACCCACTCTGAGGAAGAATTGCAATGTCTACTATCTGCATTCTCCAATGCTTGTTCTGAATTTGGTTTAACAATTAGCAAAAAGAGGACACAGATTTTGTCACAAGGTGCACATGGGGTACCATCAATCTTTACTGACGACGCCGAACTAGAGATAGTAGACCATTTTACATATCTAGGATCAGTGGTAAATAGCAAATTATCCCTAGATCAGGAAATCAATATCCGGATTGGTAAGGCAGCAACAACAATGAACAGGTTAAGAAAAAGAGTCTGGGAGAACAGGAAGCTTACTGCCAAAACAAAAGTCCTTGTCTATCAAGCCTGTGTCCTTAGTACTCTTCTCTATGGCAGTGAAACCTGGACAACTTACTCACACAAAGAGAACAACTTAAACAGCTTTCATATGCGGTGTCAGCGAAGAATTCTTGGTATTAAGTGGCAAGACAAAATCACAAATACTGAAGTATTGAAAAGATCAGGTTGTGTGACAGTTTATTCCATGCTCAGTCTTCGTAGACTTAGATGGATAGGACATCTTAGGAGGATGGATGATGGTAGAATACCAAAGGATATCTTTTTTGGTGAATTACAGATGGGTAAGAGATCTCAGGGTCGGCCTCTACTACGATACAAAGATGTGTGTAAGCGGGACATGATTGATACAGGCATTGATAATGCACATTGGGAGCAAGTCGCCGCTGAACGTGTTGCATGGAGGGCAAATATCAGAAATGGAATAAAGTCAAAGGAGAAAATTATTGCAGAAAAGTCAAACACCAAGCGTTTGAGACGTAAGATGGTGCATGATGGTGGAAATGACCACGTGTTCACATGCACCCACTGTGAACGGACATTTACAGCGCAAATTGGCCTTATCAGTCACACTCGCTACCGCCATAGTTAAAAGTTATTATATCTTTTTAAAGCACAAACTATCGTCTGTCAAGACGGCAAGGTGCCAATGAGTGAATTCTAAGGAATACAGTGCAGGTACTCATGAATCAGAACATATTATAAACATTCTTAGTGTTAACAGTATTTTAATTCATTTGAATATTATCAAAGGAAGCATAATAAATGGTCAAACGTATCCTGTAATTTATAGTTTCTTTCCTAATGTATCTCCTGGATATAAAATAATTAAGAACCCAGCAAACCCAATATATCTTCCTGTTTCTAATAAAACTATAAAAGATGTTAAAATAACAATTACAGATCAAAATAATGATACTTTAAATTTAAGAGGGGAAACTATAACGGTAGGTTTTCATTTAAGAGAGGTATAATTTTTACTCTTAAAAAATGGCTTACCAAGAAGTAAAAGTAAATATTACTGACAATCAAAAAGATAAAATACAACAAGCTCTGAAACATAAAACACCGGTTACTATTAGAATTACAGAAATAGGTAATGATGTATTATCATTAACAAAAAGGACAAATAAATAAATTAGATAAAGCATTGTCTCAAAATAAAGGAGCTGATATTACTTTGAGTAGAAAACAAATTAAATATAACATGAAAATACAAGGAGGATTTCTTCCTGCATTGGCCGCTATGGTATTACCTTTATTAAGAACAGCTGTTCCTGCTATAGCAAAATCATTAGGTATTGGTGCATTAACAGGATTAGATTCTAGTGGGGTTCAAAAATTAATAGGGAACCGACTCCGTCCTACCGTAGGGAATGGTTTGTATTTAAGCAGAGGAGGATGTGTTTGTAAAATTGAATCTGATGGAAAAGATCTTTATTTACCGCAAATAAAAGGAAGTGGATAAGAATCTTATGGTGCTGGTTTATATTTAGCAAGAGAAGGAAATATTTATGATGATAGTGGATTTCTAGGAGATTTGGTTAAAAATATTCCATTACTTAATGTTTTATTTTAATTTATTAAAAAATGGAGAAAAGAATTTACCCGCCAATTCTAACAGCTCCTCCAGAAAATACAATAGAAGCCAACAGTTATAGAATACAAAAAATATTAGATATACAAAATTGTTTTGAAAAAAATAAAGAAGATAGAATAAAGACATTGAAAAAATATACAAAAGTATTATCTGCTACAAATGCTACTGATACAATTTTAACCACTGCTTCAATAGGTCTTGGTGTTACAGAGGTTGGATTATTAACAACAATTGTTGCTGCTCCAATAGTTTTAGGAATGGAAATTGCTGCATTAGGAATGGGAGCTGGAAGTATTATAATAAAATTTATAAATAAAAGATTACAGCAAAAAGTTGATAAACATAGACAGATATTAATTTTATCAGAATCAAAACTTAATACAATTCATATTCATATTTCTAAATCACTTGAAGATGGAAAAATATCTGAAGAAGAATTTAAACTTATTTTAGAAGAAGAAATTAAATTTAGAGATATGAAAGAAGCAATAAAACATCATGATCGCATAACTACAGCGAAAAATATTGAGAATCACACAAATGAAAGACAAGATGTAATAAATAAATTACAAAATTTTTTAGAAGAATAAAACAAAATAGAATTAAGTATAAAATTAAAAATTAAAATTAGTTATTAAAAATGTTCTTAAATATTACAGATCCTAAAAAAAGAGAACAAATGTTTAATGAGTATTTAGAAACAAAAAGAAATATTCAATTGAATAATATTAGTGAAAGACTTGGAGATATTGAAATGAAAAGAGAGTTTTCAAAAGTGTTTTCTCCTATAACAGAAAGTCAACAAAAAGCATCTGAAGTTGCAGAAAAAGGTTTTGCAAATACTCAAAAAGCAATTACTGAAATTACTAGAATAACTCCAAAACAATTAACATTAGAAACTCCACAAATATTATCGTTAGCAACAAAAGGATCAAAAATGGGTGATACAGCTTTTGGATTATATGATTCTGGAGGTCAATGGTTTATAAGAAATAAAGAAGTTAAAAATGATGTTAATGGTGATTATATAATAGATGGGAAGAGATACATAGCAACTCCAGGTTTAACACAATTATTAACTAGTAAAGAACCTAAAATTTATACAGAAGAAGATAGAAATATATATAAAGAAATCCTAATTACAACTAGAGCTTTATGGTTTCAAAATGATCCAAGTACCAAAAAAGCAAAATCAGGTAAAGGTGCTAAATATCATAATATCATAGTACCAATAAGGAGAGAAATGCTTGATGAAAACCATGACTTAATGAAAAGATTTGATCTCTTAAGGAAGAGTAAAGAAGATGGCGATAGTAGCGTTGTTACTGAGATGAATGATCTAGCAGATAAACTTTTTCAAAGAGGAGGTGTTGATGAAGAACAATATGAAGAATATTATAAAGAACAAAATTAAAATATTAAAAATGCCTTTAAAAATAAGAAAAAGTAATAGGAAAAAATATTTTAAAGGAGAAGGACTTTTTGATAGCTTGTTATCTAATATTACTTCGAAAGTTGTACAAGATGCTGCAAAGGAAGTAGTTGTAAATGTTGGTAAAAAAACCGCAACAGAATTAGGTAATAAAGCCAGTGAGAAAGTTATAAATAAAATATTTCCTCCATCCAATCCTTCTAATATAAATAACACACAAGAACGGAGTGTTAGTGAAAAAATTAAAGAAAATAAACTTTTGGCAGAACAATTATTTCCAAGAGGAAGTGGGTTAAATAATCCTTCTATTAAAAGAGTCTGAAAATAAAATATTAACTTTAGTAGTCAATTTGTCGACTTTTAAGTAGTTCAAAAATTTCACTATAATTTTTAATAATTTCTCTATATGTTAAATTACAAAATAAAATATGTTCATACTGTTTACAAGCATTATAAAAACGTATATAATCTTTCAAAGTTGTTAAACTTATATCAAATTCTTTTTTAGCATATGCAAGAAACTCTTTTTCTGTTTCAAATTTTGATTTAAGAATAGTAAAATAAGAACCAACAATATAATAAAATCTTTTATTTCTTTTCTTATTAATATCCAAATAATTTAAAATGTTTTTACACACATCAACTATTTCTTCAACATAATTATTACTATTAATATTTTTAATTTCTTTTTCAAGTTTGTTTCTTTCATCATATAATTCTTCATTACTAATATAATTAATAGTTTCAAATAGTCTTTTTTCTAAATCAACCGGAATCTTTTTCATTACATTAATTGCCACATCTTTCTTATTTTCTTCATCATTCATATTCATATCAATATGTAATTTAATTTTATTATTTTTCTCAAATTGTTTTACTGTTTTCTTAAATTCACTTAATTTATCTTCATGTATTAAATATTTAATTTCATTCAACAGCTGAGCAATTTCATTCAGAATTACTTCTTCCATTTTTACAATAAAAAATAATATCTTTTTAACCCATTCCCAATGCTACTTTAGCTTTAATATACCAACAATTCTTTTATCTATTCTTTCTCTGATACTAGGATTTAAAATATTCAAATCTTGTAACATCTTTTTATCACAAACTTTATTTCTAGTTTTCTTATCTTCATTTTGTAAGTAACAAATGTCATGATGCATAGCAGCTTCATCTACTCTATTAATTGGTTTACTCCATGGTTGAGGAGTAAAATCTGGTGGATTTTCATAAGGATCTTTTAATCTTTTCTTTAAATTAGTTCCAGGTCCTGTAAAATTATGTCCTGGTAAATGAAGTTCAATTGGAAGTTTATTTATTAGACTATGTAAGTTACCACCAGTCAATTCTGAAGCTTTAATGAATTTATTTTTTATAGTTCCACATACAACACATTTTCCTTTTAACATATCTCTATTATTTTTACTCTTAGTTTGTATTAAATCTAAAGTATCTGTTTTCTTTTTACATTTTACACAAAATATCTCCATTTTATAATAATAAAAATGATACAAGTTGGAAATATAAATTTACCAAACGAACCTCTTTCTAATTTTCAATTATTAGACGCTGTTAAGAAGTTAAAAATTACTAATTTTAGAGGAGTTTTCATAAGGACAGAATTTCCTAAAAAACCAAGAAAGAAAGAATGTGGAATAATGAATTTAGATGGTGATCTTACTGATGAAACAAAAGGAACTCACTGGGTTGCATGGTATAAAAATAATAATAATAAATTCTATTTTGACAGTTTTGGAATTCAACCTCCTTTAGAAATGATTAATTATCTTCGAGAAAAACCAGGAGATATACAATAATCTACTGATCAAATACAACCTTTTAATATAGTAATTTGTGTACATTTATGTTTATATTTTTTAAAACAACTTACTGATGGTAAAAGTTTTCAAGAGATAATTTTTTCTCTATTAAAATGTCTGTAGATAAATTTGGATTAATGGGAGATGAACCATCTACAAACATACAACCATTAAGAAATTATACTATAAATCTGGATGATTTAGAAAATGTAGAAGGATTTAATGAGGAAGGTGGAAATAAATTTTATTGTTTTAAGTTAAATGAAAAGGGTGTATATAATAGAGCTGAAGTGCCATCTAATGGTTCGCCTTTAGATAGTATTGGATGGATAGAAAATGAACCATTAACATTTGTGCATCATCCAAAGTTGAATTGGATTCCTTTACCTAAAAAATATGATTGGGATATCGATATTCAAATAAAACCAATAATTTCTACTAAAGGAACTGATCACACAGTATTAAAAATATTTAATTCTGGAACAATGATTGGAAGTTTGATTCCTGTAACTTTGCAAAGTCCAGTATTTTTGGTAAGAGAAAACAAACAGTATTACCTTAATTGTCGTGCTACTGTAGGAGGTCATCTTTTTTTAAATACTGAATTTGAGGAAGATAAGAAAATTATTAATGAACCTCCCTTAGGATCTACACTAATAATTGAAGGAAGAATAATTAGTGAAAACCCCGCTCCAGTCGAGATCTTACCTGGTTTAAAACTACAATATTCTCATCAACCACCAAGAGAAGGATTATTTCCAAGTCTTCCGTTTGATTTTAGAATTGTTATTGAAAAAGGAGAAGGTACGAATATAGTCTTAGAGAAATTACAGAAGGTGTACAAATAACAAAACAAAAAGATGAAACTATTAAATATAATCCTGTTAAAATTTATAAGTTTTATTATATTAGTCGGATACGATTAACAACTCAACCAGTTACTGATCAAGAAATATTATATTTATAGAGTATAAAATGACTGAAGAAAATTTGCAAATCGATGAAAAATTTACAATTGATGAAAGTATAGAAGAATATGAAGTAAATGAGTATACTCCAGTATCAGGAACAACAGATTTGAATAAAGGAGGAGAAATAAGAATAATTATACAACATCAAGATGAATGGGTTCTTATCAGTGAAAGCTATTTACTTATTGAAGGAAAGGTGACAAAGAAAGATAATACTACATTTGCTGATGCTGATAAAATAGCTTTTTGTAATAATGGTTTAATGCATATGTTTGAACATATATCATATAGATTATCAGGAACAGAAATTGAAAATATTAATTATACCGGACAGGCGACTACGATGTTTGGATTGTTAACATATTCAGATGATTATCAAAAATCATATGGTTTAAATATGATGTTCTACAGTGATCATGATAATACTGGTTTCTCAATTAGAAATAAACGTTTGATTATCAAACCTGATCCAAAAGGATATTTTAGTTGTGTAGTTCCATTAAAACATATCTTTGGATTTGCCGATGATTATAATAAAGTGATATGGGGGTTTTCACATCAGATGACATTAAAAAGAAAATCGGAAGATAGTGATGCTTTATTTAAAGATAATCCAACCGCAGAAGGTAAAATTACTTTAGATAAATTATCATGGTTTGTTCCTCATGTAAGAGCTAGTGATGAACAAAGAAATAAATTGTATAAAATTATAGAAAACAAATCATCTTATCTTATTGGATTTCGAGTAAGAGAATGTGATTCAAAGTCTGTAGAAGAAACTAAACATTTATCATGGAGATTGTCAACAAAAGCTTCAGCAGAAAAACCAAGATACATTATAGTGGGTTTTCAAACAGATAAAATTTCTGATCAAGATAAAAATACTTCAATATTTGACAACTTAGATTTAAAAAATATTTATGTAAATTTAAACAGCAGAAGATATCCCAAAGTAGATTATGAGTTATCTTTTACTCAAAATCAGTTTTCTAAAGCATATTTAGATGCTGCAAGGTTTAAATCTAAATTTTATGGAAGAGAAGATGATTTTTCAGTACTTCATGAAGATACTTATAGAGATTTATATCCATTGTTTGTTTTTGATGTAAGTAAACAAAGTGAAAAAAATTAAATATAGCATAAGTGATATTATAGTAAAGGCATTTTTTCATAAAAATGTTCCTGCAGGAACACAAGCTTATGCATTAGTTATTTCAGATATAATATTAAAATTTCAATCAGATGGACAAAAGTTAAGTGTTATGATTGGTTAATTAAATATATAATCACATATTTTCCAACCATTATGAATATGATTCCATTTTTCATCACCTTCATATTTATTCATTATTTCGTGTTATTATATTAGTCGGATACGATTAACGACGGAACCATTTACTGATCAAGAAATATTATACTTATAAAACATTATATTTATAATATTAAAAATGAATGAAGAAATTTTACAAATCAATGAAAAATTTACAATTGATGAAAGTATAGAAAGATATGAAGTTCATGACTACAGTCCTGTTTCTGGAACAACAAATCTTAATAGTGGTGGAGAAATCAGAATAGTTATAGACGAACAAGATTTGTTCATACATCCTAGTGAAAGCTACTTAATTATTGAAGGAAGTCTTTAAAAAACAAATGATTCCAACTATGCTGATACAGATTTAATTACACTGTGTAATAATGGTTTAATGCATATGTTTCAAAATATAAAATATGTACTATCAGGACAAGAAATAGAAAGTATTAATCATCCCGGTCAAGCAACAACAATGTTGGGATTGTTAAATTATTCTAAGACTTTTGGAACAAATATGTTGTGGTATGCAGATTCTGATACAGGAGTTAACCAACAAGGATTTGAAAGACGTCATCAATTACTTATTAAACAACCAAATCCAAAAGGAACTTTTAGTTTTAGAATTCCATTAAAACATATTTTCGGTTTTGCAGATGATTATAAGAAAATAATTTATGGATTTAAACATCAATTAACTTTAAATAGAAAATCAGATGATAATGCTATATTTAAAACTGCTGATACAGCCGATGGAAAAATTATTTTAGATAAATTATCATGGTTTGTTCCTCATGTTGAACCGGCTTTAGAACAAAAGAATATACTGTATAAGATGATGGAAAATAAGATTGCAATTAATGTAGGATATAGATTTAGACAGTGTGATTCTATTGCTGTTCCTCAAACTACAAGTTTCTCATGGAGATTATCTGTTAGAAGTTCTTCGGAAAGTCCAAGATGGATTATAGTATCTTTTCAAACAAATAAAAAGTTAGATCAAGATAAAAATACATCAGCGTTTGATCATTGTGATATAAAAAATATTTATGTAACTTTAAATTCTAGAAGATATCCAGAAGTAGATTATAATTTATCTTTTCCTAAGCAACAATTCTCTAGAGCATATGGTGATGCAGCAGATTTTAAATCAAAATTTTATGGAACCAATTTAGATTATTATCCAATTATTAAACCTATCAGTTATAAAAATCTGTATCCATTATTCGTTTTTGATGTTAGTAAACAAAGTGAACGATTAAAATATAGTACAACAGACATTCAAGTAAAAGCTACTTTTAATAATAATGTTCCTGCAGAAACAGAAGCTTATGCGGTTGTTATCTCTGATAAAATATTAAAATTTCAATCAGATGGAAATAAAATGGCTGTTGTGATTGGTTAATTAAATATATAATCACGTATTTTCCAACCATTATGAATATGATTCCATTTTTCATCACCTTCATATTTATTCATTATTTCGTGTTGTTCATCAGTAGCATAACATTCTCCTTTATATTTTAAATCATCTATCTGATTTTGAGATAATAAAACTAAACCTAAAACAACTTTAGCATTTTCATCTTTATAAGGATTGATAATTCTATCACAAAATAGGAGATCTTCAATTTTAATATCTTTTTTATCAGTCATTTTATTATTATAAATTATTATTTATATAATAATATAATATTTACAATTTTTAAAAACCATATGGTAAACTAGTAATTAAATTTTCATTTTCATAATTTATCATTCTTTTATCAAATTCAAAATCATACATTTTAACTTGTTTAACATTTTTAAGAACTCTATCTTTTTTATTAATTTTAATCTGTATTTAATTAAATCATATTTTGTATTTTCATCAGTAACTAACTTAGTTTTGTTATCTATGGTAATTTTTTCTTCGGCTTCACTTTTCAATCTAAAACCTTTACAAGTATTAACTATTTTACCTATATCCAATTCCATACTATAATCGTTTGGTCCAGTTGAAACAAATCTTTTAATATAGTTAGCTTTATGTTTAGCAGATATTTCTTCTGTTAATTGTCCTAATCCAGTTCCAATCATTGTTTTTACTTTTATACATACTTCCCTATCATCGTCATTAGTTAGTTCATTAAATATCACAGAATCGGTATCACAATACATAACTCTTTTTTGTAAAGTATCTAATAATTCATATAATCTTAATCTAGCATGTGCTGTTGTATATAACGCTATATAAATATTGACATTAGGATTTGGTTTTTTATAATGTTCTTTTGTTTTATATTCTACTAAATCTGTATCATTGTCTAATTCCATAAAAGATACATCTTTATATTTATCATTATATACTATATTAGTTAGCTGTTCGGTAGTATGAACATATTCAGTTGTAGTATAATCATCTTTCATTCCAAAATGTCCCCATAAATTATTTAAACATATTTTTGCTATCAGTCTTAATCCGGCATTATATTTTCATAATTCCAAAATATTTATTTTTTATGTATTCAATAGGAGAAACATTTATAAGAGTTTTTGGATGCCCAACAGGATATTCATCATATTTATTTACAGTTGGATATAAGGATACAAAATCTACATATTTACCTTTTAAGTTTTCTGTATTATTATATAAGTGAAAAGCTTCAGTTCTACCACCATAGAAAGCATCTCTTTTATTAATAGGTTTTATATTGTCATCTACAGGAGGATATTTATTTTTTGCATTTGCTTTATCAAATTCACATTCCCAAATTGTAATTAATTTTAAATTTTTATAACCTTTATAATATTCTTTAATATTTTCTAATCTACTCATTGTTTCATCATATAATTGTTGCATAGTTTTATTTCCTTTTCGTTTGCATATTTCTTCAGGATGATAACATTTTGGACAACCATGAAAATAGCAGCCAAAGAATTCATATATGAAACATGTTTTTGTTTCTCTATCAAAATAATAACCATCAAATTTATATTTTTTAGATTTACTATTATCATAAACTATTTTTTCGCCACCTCTTTTAGCATGTTGTATACCTTTATTATTAAAAGATTCTAACCATTGAATTGCTTTATAAGATTGATTATCTTCAAAAGTACTTGATTTATGTATTCCAATAGTATTTTCAGGCAGCATAAATGTTTTAAATAATTTTGTACAAAACTGTGGTAAAGTAATAGATTGAAAAGGATCTAGACAATTCTTTGTAATTTCTAAAAATATATTTCTATAAATATTACATCCTTTTGCTAATATTAAAACATCTAATAAACAATAATAAAAGATTTCTTTTTCGAAATTAAATTCATAATCTTTTACTGTTTTATACCATTCTTCTATATCTTTTTTACTATCCTTATTCATTTCATTATATCCATAATATTTTACAGCAGGATATTTACCAATATAGTTTTGATTTTTTGTTGTATTAAAATAATGTGGAAAATAACCTTTATTTCCTTTAAAACCAAAAGCTGTTGGAAATCCTTTTAATCCCATTAAAGTAAAACCAAATGAATCTATACATCTTATTCCTGTACCTTTTATTTCTATGTAAGTTATTTTTAAACCTGAAGAAATGTGTTTTATATCAATTTTATTTTTTACTAACCATCCTAAAATAGGATTCATATCATATCCTTTTTCCATAATGTGAAATAAAAGTATATCCTTTATATTCATTTGAAATAAATAACTTACAAAATTTATCAATGACTTGTCTATTTTGTTTTTCTTTCAATGTATATGTAACAGCTAAAGTAAAGTAATTACTTATTATCTATATTAAGTTTGTCTAATTCTATTTTTTCAATATTGGGTCTACAACTATAAATAGCAGTAAATTCTAGTGTCAGTTTATATAATGTTTTAGAATAAATATCATAAGCAATGCAATAATTCATTTCATGTATACCAGTTTCTTGATTGGCTTCAAAATCAAAATACATGTACTGAGGATTTTTTAAAGGTCTTGGTGATAAAGATTTCATATAACATTGATGTTCAGTACCTTTTTTATATTTTTCATAACAAGTAAAACAATTTATCATATTACATTTATGAGCAGCTGGTTTTTCATAATACATGGAATATGTCTTTTCACATTTATCACAAGTCCATTGTTTTCCAATAGAACGTTTTGTACCTTCTATACATGTATGTTGATTTTTATAACCAATTAAACATGTGTTACAAAATTTATTTACAGCTAAAAATCCTGTAATACTTGTTATTACATCAAAATGGTCATCGTGTAAATATAAATATATCTGATCTGAATATTCTTCATTTCCTGAATATATTATATTAGGTTTGTTATCGGTAAAAATTAATACTCTTGTTTTTAAATACTTTTCAAACAATTTTAAATCATCTAAATTATTACCTTCTGGTTTTATTTCTACATTAGCTTTTTTATGTAACCATTCAGCCTGTGTTTTTTGTAAAGCACTACCATCTTTAATATGTTTTTTCTGACTATCAGTTAAATCAGCTAACTTATCAACTCTTGCTACAATAATAGCTCTAGCTAAACAAATTGTATCATTATTTTTTATTTGTCTGATTGATCTTTTATTTACAACATCTATTAATTTATTTCCTAATGTTCCTCCATGTGGATTTGGTACGACAGAAACTTCAAAAGTAGTATCTTAAATTGGTAATTCTTCTGCACTATTTAGTAAACGAGTTACTTGTTCTAGGAAGAAAGTTAAAATATTATCAGAAGTTCTTAAAGGCCAACGAGCATATCCTGTATAAATTATAGGATGTTTAGGAATTACTCTTACACTAGAATTAGGAAACTTATAAACAGATCTATTTATCATACTAGTTAAAACCTTAATAAGGGTATCTCTATTTTCATCAATTATGTTTATTTTATAATTAAATATCTGAACATTTCTTTTACTTATACGTGAGTTAATTAAATTGACTTGATATGGTTTTTTGTCTTTGTGGAGTAATTATATCATTATGAACACCAGATAAACGAGGTCTTTGTCTTTGTGGAGTAATTATATCATTATGAACACCAGATAAACGAGGTCTTTGTATTTGTGGAGTAATTATATCATTATGAAAACCAGATAAACGAGGTCTTTGTATTTGTGGAGTAATTATATCATTATGAAAACCAGATAAACGAGGTCTTTGTATTTGTGGAGTAATTATATCATTATGAACACCTGTCATCATCTTACTCTTATCTAGGGAACTGGTTGGGTTCATACAGGCAACAATAAATACGTTCGCTATGATATAGAACATTTATTGTGGTAAGTATACAGTTGGCGCAGTGGGTTAACAGCCCGCGCATATTATCTGTTACGTATCATATCACAGATAGTTAAACATCAAACATAGTTGTTATACAATTCTCTAGCACACTATCTAGTCTAAGTATTCTAGTATATCTATGAATATCTATTGAGTCCCTCTCAGGCAGGCCCTGTTGTCTCTCTCCAGTCCGAATGTCCTCTGCCCGTCTCCGCGTGTCCTAATCCGACACGGGCGGTAACTCTGTCCGAGTTCCTCGTGGACCCCGCATTAGGCGGGCCACATCAGTGTCCACGGAACCATGGACTAGATGACCAACCTTTCCAGAAGGTTCTAGATTACTCGGGTCCTGCGCGACTCGCTTCTATCCCTTGGGCTGGAGTTGCAGCCCTCTAATAATATATATACAAGTGAGGCGGTGACAGGATCCCCCCTCCCCCCTGATATGGCTTGTTGTTGGGTAATTAGATGTATTCTAATTCTGTCACCGAATCACATAAAGTTTGTGTTTGTAGTTTGGTGGATAGTAACCTGGTAAACTACATACTGACATTAAAAACTCATGTATTCTTCCATACACCACTTCTCTGATTTGCTGAAGAGATCCCCATCTCTCCTGTGTCCTTAACATGCTTATCCGACCGAAGTTACGTGACGTTTAAGTAGTTGTATTTCCAACCCGTCCTTCTCAAAGCACCCTACTGGTACCCAGATAACTACCCTCTGTATTACAGGGGGTTAACAAGACCGAAGTCCTGGCTACTTAAGTACACTTTCAAATCTTGATCTGTGTATGCATTTCTATACACTTTTACTCCCGTATGTTATATAATGCTACATATGTAGTTACCTTGTTCTTTTATCCCCCTCAGACTACATGTTTCCCTGTTGGCTTGTTAGTGTGTCGACGAATAAGTTGATATTTCTAATAAAGTGACTGTATTTTAAATTGATAGTGTTGAGTTTTAAGGTTTGTGTAACGTGTGTGCTAAATGTGTGGCGTATTTCCAAGCGTCACGAGTTGGGATAACCTCAATCATGAATTACTGCACTATGTGCAATACATGATCAGGCATTCCAAGTAGTGGTGCTTAGAAGTATCCTAACTGCTAAACTAAGTATATTACATTAATTACTAAATTAAACTCACTATTAAAATAAGTTTTAAACATATATTGACAAATTAGACAAGTCATGCAATTCTACATAGAAGACGCAGACAAATTACAATAAATACGTTTTGCGTACAATTTGTCCGCCAAGTGTATCGTTCTCTCATTTAATTCATTCACGCCGTCATTCATTCATCTTTCATTCAAAATAGTATTTGGTTAAAATATGTAATTAAAGTTGAGATAAGTGTTATTGCCCTTAGAAAAATGGGCTAGGCGATATTTGCCCTTTAAGAAAAATACGTACTTTTTGTACGATGAATGAAAACTAGGTTATAATTTAAATAGAGACAATAGTATAGGGCGGTTCTTTAGCCTATGAATGGCACCGCATGTACTATTAGAGTAGAATATGTACACATTACATGTTAACACAATTTATATACATCAATAATGCAAATATAATACATATTTAAATTTAACGTAATTAATTAATTAAATAACTAACTCCAACGATGATGTGTGCGTCGTCCTCCTGTCGTTAGCGTGTTATGCCATGAATGTTAAAGTTAGTATGGTTGTCTCTTGCGTGTTGTAGTCGTTGTCGTTCTGTTTCGGCTGTTTGCAAAATTTCGTAGCAACAGCAAGTCTGGATCGTTCTCAATGTTCCGTATGAAATATTATCGTATTCAGAGTCACAGTTCACAGGTTAATCTTATAGGTTGAACACAGTTACCGTTCATTGCTGGAATCGTTCTAGAGCTTAGGTACTTGATAGTAAAGTTCTTAAGTATAGCTCTTAACGTATAGATGGTCTTAATGTATAGTTCTTACTGTATCATGTTCATGGGTGACGTAAGTAATATAATCACTGAGAGTTATTTACAGTTATACTGTTATATGCAACGAACTAAAAGTATCACAGTTTATAATATGGCGAAGGGTCGATGTGATAATAATCATTCTACTGGCGCATTCGTATTTCGTGATAAAGTGTCAGCCAGAATGTTATCAGTGCCTTTAATGTGGCGGATTTCGAAGTCGAAATCTTGAAGTAGAAGACACCATCTTTGTAACCGGTGGTTTTTGGGCGATCCCTGGTTAAGGACTAATAATGGCGAACTGTCTGTGAGGACTAAAAAGCGCTTACCCAAGAGGAACTTAGATAACCTTAATATACAGAAGACCAGGCTTAAAGCCTCCAACTCCACTGTTGCATAACGAGTCTCAGTCGCTTTCAGTTTGCGGCTCACGTAGAGAATCGGGTGTCTTACGCCATCCACTTCCTGCGTTAGACATCCTCCTATTGCGATAGTGCTAGCATCTGTGGTCAAAATAAAAGTTAGATTTATGTTGGGTAATCGTAAAACTGGTGGATTAGAGAAAATATGTTTCAATCTACACATTGCATCCTCTAAGCTGGTACTTTTACAAATTTTCGATGGATGATTTTTAGTTAACATATCAGAAAAGACTGCAGTGAGTTCTGCCCAATGTGGAATGAATTTAGAATAATAATTAATAAGCCCTAGTAGACTTCTGATCTGTTTCTTGGTGGTAGGTACTTCTAGATTAAGGATTTTGGAAACAATTTTATCATCAGTCAACAATTTGCCTCCAGAAATTCTATGACCAAGGAAGTCTATCTGTGTATAGCATATTTCAACCTTGGAAGGTTTAATAGTAAGTCCAAAAAGAGAAATCTGGTTGAAGACTTGTTTAAGAGTTAGTAGGTGAGAAGTCATATCAGAAGAATGGACACATATATCATCAATATAAGCTACTACATCTGTAATTCCGTGTAATAACAATCTTGTTAGTCTCACAAATGTGGCTGGTGCGTTCTTCAGGCCAAAAGGAAGATATAGCCATTCGTATAAACCAAGAGGTGTTGCGAATGCTATAATATGTCTACAAGAAGGGTGTAGAGGAACTTGCCAATATCCTTTCGCTAAGTCTGTCTTAGAAAATAAGGATGATTGAGCCATGTCTAATATAAGATCTTCACAAATATTCATTGGCTCTGCATCCGTTGTTGTTCTTGTATTTAATACCCTATAGTCGATGCATAGGCGGATTGTCTGGTCCTTCTTTTTCACCAAGACAATCGGTGAAGAATATTGAGACATCGATTTTTGAATAATGCCATTCTTTTCTAAATCTAAAATTTCTTTTTCTAAATTAGATCTGTAATGGAGAGGAATAGAATATGGTCTACATTTGACTGGTCTCAGATCTGTCAGCACAATTGAATGTGTTATTCTATCAGTGCGTCCAGGTTTGTTAGAAAAGATAGATTTATACTCGTCAAGGATAGTCAAAATGTCTTGTCGCTGTTGTTGTGTCAAAGTGTCAGAGATACGTATGTCATTTATACTTCCGTCGTCAGTCATGATTGGTACAGGGATTTCAGTATTGTCTACGTCTGTCTGATTTATCACAGATGCTACTGTTTGTAAATTGTCTTCAATGTCATTGTCGTCGTCGTCGAGATCAATCATCAATATGTCGTCAAAGTTGTCGTCGTTGTCGATATCACAGATTGTCGGTAATGTCCATATGTCTTCGTCGTTTTTGTCGTCGTAAGAGTGTGTCGTTAACGATGCTTCGTTTGTCGAGGTGGCATTTCGTTGAGAAATTGTCGTTTCGTCTCCGTCACCAGTTCGTTGCGTCTGTTCATTTGTCTCATTGTCCTGTCTAGCATAGTATGGTTTCAACATATTTACATGGAATATTTTTAACTTTCCTTTTAAATCAATCTCGTAATCTACTTCTGAAATCCTCCTAATGATCTTAAAAGGTCCCTGCCAAGAGGTTGATAGTAGATCTCTTTTGTCAGGTAGGAGTAGTAAAATCTCCTGACCGGGATTTAGCACAATTGTTTTTGCCCCTCTGTTGGCGTACTGCCTGTATTTAAAACCTTTCTCCTGTAGTGATGTTCTGGCCAATATACAGGAACGTATGATTTTGTCTCTGGTATCAGTGACCAAATCATAGGTAGAGATGGGAAGTTGGATATCTACTGGTTGTGATATGAAGCATTAAATAATTTTATATGGCATTTACTAGCTGTTTCACAAAACTAGCTGTTTCACAAAATTAGCTATAAAGCTTCCTATGCCAAAACCGGAAAACTAGCCCACATAATGCCTGTCATCATCTTACTCTTATCTAGGGAACTGGTTGGGTTCATACAGGCAACAATAAATACGTTCGCTATGATATAGAACATTTATTGTGGTAAGTATACAGTTGGCGCAGTGGGTTAACAGCCCGCGCATATTATCTGTTACATATCATATCACAGATAGTTAAACATCAAACATAGTTGTTATACAATTCTCTAGCACACTATCTAGTCTAAGTATTCTAGTATATCTATGAATATCTATTGAGTCCCTCTCAGGCAGGCCCTGTTGTCTCTCTCCAGTCCGAATGTCCTCTGCCCGTCTCCGCGTGTCCTAATCCGACACGGGCGGTAACTCTGTCCGAGTTCCTCGTGGACCCCGCATTAGGCGGGCCACATCAGTGTCCACGGAACCATGGACTAGATGACCAACCTTTCCAGAAGGTTCTAGATTACTCGGGTCCTGCGCGACTCGCTTCTATCCCTTGGGCTGGAGTTGCAGCCCTCTAATAATATATATACAAGTGAGGTGGTGACAACACCAGATGAACGAGGTCTTTGTCTTTGTCACAAAATGAAACCGTGTGTTTATCCGGTTGATTATTACAGAGGATTTTCGGATTAAGCGGACGATCGACCAGCGACATCTATTTGTACTAACAGAGTAAACACAGCTGTACAGGTTACACCGTGTCAGCCCATATACACATTTGGTGGTGAGTGAGAATGAGTGGATACACCGAGTTGGCAGTTCATTAACAGTTGGAATCACATATATTGTCACCACGGAACAGAAGAGTGACAAGTTTGTCAACATTTGAATGCAGATGGAAGCCGTGAGATCACAGGGGCAGATGTAAAACGGAAGTACCTAGTACGGAAAACAGTGCATCTGTCAATTCTTGGTTTCCGGAACATCAAGATGATTGGCAGCTTGGTATCGAAACTCTTTGTTGGGAGTTTACAGAAACTAGCTGGCTTGTTTTGAGAATCTAGGCAATTACTGACAACTTTGACAGGATTTAAGCCAGGAAAATAGTTCTTGACAGGGGATGATTTGCCACTGTGCCACCTGTGTGGGGGAGTAAAGGATAACGTCACGTGGACAACTTTGGTAGTTTGCCATATAAACTCGAGTTGAGATCAACTAGGGGGGACTTGAATAATGCTCTAGACAGAGTGCAGGGCACTGCAGTGCCAGTGGAAATAATATCTACCGTGTGTTAATTAGTGACTTAATTTTACACGTGCCTATATGGCAGATGTAGATATGATTTATAGGACTGCAGTAGTGCCATTTAAGGTATAACTTATTATAATATATTCGTTATAATTACTATAGACTGTGGCCTTGTTAAACTATAGTGTGATGATTAGCACTGTTAGTGGGAAACTAGCTAGAGTAGTGAAGTGATACTTGGCTCTGTTAGCTAGAATAGATTAGTGAAGTGTTGATAAGCTTTACTAGTTGATAATTGAGTAATGAGGGATAATTGGGATCCTCCCGTAGGTGTCCCTGGTGGGCGGGGTTCCGCATTCTGTTTTGGTGATTTTTTCTTTGTCATACCCTGATTCGGCTCTAGGTGGGTAGCTAATCTGCTCTGTGACTAGGTCTAGTTAGCTAAAGATCATTAAGCAAGGTGATAGGCTTACACTCAGCCGAAGGGATCAGTGACTAGTACTATCACCAGATGTGTTGTTTCTATCCTAGGTTCCCTACCAGATCCAAGGAAACTCTACAAGTTTTGGGGAAGAATTAAAAAACCCATTCTGAAGAACACCAGTTCAAGAGTCAATAAAGTTGCATACAGAAACGTAACTTACGCTAGAAGGAAATGGATTCATAAAAGAGAGTGATGCATACTGATGCACCACACAGCATTAGACAGTAGTAACGAACCGAGAACCGGCTAAGAGTACCTAGTGTTAGTACAGTAACAATTAACATTAGTAATTAGCACTTATGGACTGAATGGTTCGATGTGCAACGAGGATGATCTGTCGACTAACTAACTAACTAACTAACTGCGTACACACTACAAAAGACTTGTGCAGTTTGTTAAGGAACGTTAGGAACGGACATTGTGTAGAGTGCAACCGGTCCATGATTAACTGTTAATACCACCGGTGTCTATTTCGGATGTTCATGAAATTGGATTACCAGAGGTCTACAGAGGCAAAGCATTATCCGGCAAGATGGTTCCGGCAACGGGTGAGAAGTACATGTTCTGACGTAACGTGCTGTGGTCTATCTTTGCTGGGATCAGCTGACTGGGTTGCTGTCTGAGAGTCAGAGTCTACACACTTTATAGAACACGTCACACAGTTTCTTCGCATACACGTCTCATACACGTTACACTTTTATTTTAATAAATTAATCTTTATTAATTTCTAGAAGCAAGAGTTGTTGAGTATGTTGCGTTGGGGAAGTATGAGAAGGGGGCATAGTACGACAGTGTGAGAGTGATAGGAAAAGGTGTCCATAGGCTGATGGAGTGTGTTGGACGGAAGCTGGTGGATTCTCCAGAATATTGAGAGGGGAAAAAAATTATAATGTGGGTGTCGGATCTCTTCACTCCAGGGACGAAACTTTAAAGGAGGACACGACATTATTGGGGGCTCGTCCGGGATCTTTGGACAGTGGGATCTCTCGTAAACGTGATCTTTTGACAGTGGGATCTCTCGTAAACGTGATCTTTGGACAGCGGGATCTCTCGTAAACGGGATCTTTGGACAGCGGGATCTCCCGTAAACGGAATCCTTGGATAGCGAGATCTCCTGCAAGCAGGAACCTTTGACAGTGGGATCTTCTGACAACGGGGTCTTTTGACACGGGATCCTTAGTTATAAGAGGTAGATATCATTTTGGAGAATCCAGCTAGAGTGAATGTGGATAGGGGTTAGGACTAATATCTTACCTGTTCACACTTCACACGTCTGCATAGGTCTGTGGTCTTGATTCTACTCTTGTCACTGAGTGAATGTGCTGTGTGTGGTAATATCTAGATTTATAGTACTTGTTCATATATCTGTATAGTAATTTGCAGTTATATTGTACTAGACCTGCTAGCTTACCTCTCTGTATAATGGCCACCCCTAAACTTAGCACGTTAGAATTAAAGGCAAGGTGGGAAGAAATGGGATTGGCGGGGTCGGCTCTAACGGATTACATACAAGAAGTGGAGAGAGAGTATCGTCAAGCAGAAAGGGATGATCGAAAGGCCGAGTTGGAATTGAGAAGGAGGAAATTGGAAGCTGAGCAAGCAGCTAGGAAATTTGAAGCTGGGCAAGCAGCTAGGAAATTAGAAGCTGAACAGGAAGCACAGAAAAGGGAGCACGAGTACCGGATGAGGGAACTCGAGTTGAAGAGTCAATCTAATGGAGAAACTGAGGGAGCAGTTGGAGGTTCTTCCATCCCAGGATCAACACCAGTAGGTGGACATGGGTACCATGCTATGAAGTTTCCTTTAGCGGTCTACGAGGAGGACAAAGAGAAGATTGACCAGTACCTTCAACGCTTCGAGGCTATGTCAGTTTCTATGGGTCTGGAGCGTAACAAATGGAATCTTAAGCTATCCCAGGGATTACGCGGGACGGGATACGAGGTTTATACTCGCCTGCCACCAGGACATGAGAATAATTATGATGAGTTAAAGACGGCTCTGCTGAAACGATTCGAGGGTACGTCACATACCTACCGGAAAAAATTTCGAGCAGCGAAACGAGAACCGGGGGAGTTGTTTGCCGCCTACAGTTTGCGTCTTAAATCTTATCTCCATAAGTGGATGGATTTGGCTGGGTTCGCACATGACTATGAGAGTCTGGAAGAGCTCATGGTGGTCGACCAGCTGAAGAAGCAAATGTCTAAACCTCTCAGGACGTTCCTGGGAGAACAAGGAGCGGAACGTATTGACCTCGTGAATAAATTAGCAGAACGGTTCGTCGAAGTACATGGGGAGGCAGGGGAAAACCTCTCAACCAACACCAAAAGTCAAGAGAAACATGACAAGAAGAAATCCAAAAACTCAGGAACAAAAAAGTGGGAACCTTATGTGCAAAAATCAGAGGATAGTTCAGAGAAGAAGAAGGAGGGAAGCAAGAGCACTTCAAGCTCTACACCTAAACGACCGTGGTCGGAGAAGTGGTGTTCAATTTGTAAGTCACCCTCTCACAATACGAGGGACTGCAAATCGAAGGCTAAGAACCCTCACTTTGCAGCATGTCAAGTGACTTCCAAGGAGGTTGTCACGGAAAATGCCAAGGTCAACAGGGAAGCTCGACACCAGGAGAGCTCACTCAAGTCCGACAATAGAAAATCTAGGACAGGGAAATGGTGCAACCAATGTCAGTCGAATACGCACAATGCTATTGACTGCAGGGAAAAGTCAGGAGACACTCAATTCGTCGTGTGCTCAGGGAAACCTAAGGTGGAGCCCACCGAACAGGTCGAGGCCGAGGAAGAGACTCCAGACCAGGAAAAACCACCTGTAGTGGAATTAGTAGAGGTTAACGGTCGTCAAGTGGAGTGTTTATACGACACAGGACTGGACGGGGAGGCCGTGATTTCTGCGGATCTGGTACATCCAGAACAATTCACAGGTGAAACCTTGGATATACAGCCTGCACAGAAGAGTGCTGTAACCATGAAGTTGCCCATTGCTAATGTGGAGATTCGGTCAAGGTACGTCACCGGCACCATCAAGGCCGCTGTATTGACCGATCCCATTTTTCCAGTCATCCTAGGTTTCCGGTATGTCTTTCTGGGAATGCCCAGGGAGCCAATTCATATGGGAGCAATGCAGACTCGCTCTCAGACGAAAACGGAAGAGGCAGACGCAATTGTGACTAACCCAATGCCGGGGGAGCTACGAACTGCCCAGAGTGAGGATGATACTTTACGTCCTTGCTACAAAAAGCTGCAGAAAAGTGCTGATCCACCAGGACGGGGGCAGTACTACATGAAGAATAGGATACTCTACAGGAGAGCAGGAAGGGGAGACAACCTATACGGTCAGTTGGTCGTCCCGAAAGCTCACCGGTCCCAGATTCTTCATATGGGGCATACCATCTCCTTTAGTGGACACATGGGTATTGCCGCCACCATGCAGCGGATTTCCTGCCATTATTATTGGCCGGGAATGACAGATGATGTGCGTAGGTATGTGAAGTCATGCCCTGAGTGCCAGAGGGTGGCACCGAAACACTGGACAGCACCGGTGATGTTGGGTGAGATGCCCATCATGAACTCTCCTTTCGAGAGGGTAGCCATCGATATCGTGGGTCCACTTCCCAGGACTAGGAAGAGGAACATGTATATACTCACAATGGTGGATGCTGTACAATGTGGGGTGAGGCTATACCGTTGACTACGATTGACTCGAAAAGAGTGGCGGACGCACTGATGGAGGCCTTTACCAGATTAGGCTTTCCGGATCAAATTCTGACGGATAATGGATCTCAGTTTTGTGGAAAACTCATGGAGGAGGTATTTAGGGTGTTTCACTCTAACCACATACATACCAGCCCTTACCACCCTCAAGCCAGTGGACAAGTGGAGCGTTTCAACGGCACGTTGATGACAATGCTCAGGAAACTAGCGCAGGAAAAACCTGATAGGTGGGATGAATATATCCCAGCAGCACTCTTTGCCTATCGGGAAGTTCCTCATGGCTCAACAGGACTACCACCCGCTACGTTGCTGTTTGGTCGTCCAATCAAAGGACCGTTGGAAGCCATGTTGAGGAGTTGGACTGAAGAGGGGACGTCAGAAGAAGTGATCTCATCCTATCAATACGTGGAGGAACTGAAAGAAAAACTCCACAAGGGATGGACTCTGGCAAATCAAAACTTGGAAAAGGCCAGGAAAAGACATGCGGCTTACTACAACCGTAGGTCTAAAGAAAGATCTCTAGAGGTAGGAGATAAAGTCTTGTTGTTACTCCCAACGGGAAACAACAAACTGGAGATAGGTTGGCAAGGACCATTTCCCGTGGAAAGGGTAATATCCAGAACCAACTATCAAATCCGGATCCGGGGAAAGTCGAAGATTTTCCATATCAATCTCTTGCGGAAATACGAAGAGAGACCCGGAGACAAGGCAGCTCACCTCATGGCAATGGCTGTTGCAGTGGAGACAGAAGTGGGAACCAGCGAGGGCAGGGAATATCCCTTGGAACACCAGGAAACCTATAGGGATGTGCAAGTGAACCCTGATCTGACCTCCCAGGAGAGGGAAAGGATAACCCAGGTTCTCAAGTCTCATAAGGAGATACTGACTGATAAACCAGGACAAACGAGGTTGGTGGAGTTCGAGATGACTTTGACCACACAGGAGCCTGTTCGCCAAAAGGTTTACCCAGTGCCATTCTCTAAAGAAGAGGCCCTGGAGGAGGAAATACAAAAACTGCTGGAGGATGACGTGATTGCACCATCCACATCCCCATACAATGCGGGGGTAGTTTTGTTACGCAAACCAAGTGGAGAACACAGGTTATGTATAGATTACCGACTTCTGAACAGTCATACACAGTTTCAGGTGGAACCTTTGCCGAATCCAACTCAGTTATTCGCTAGGCTCCATAAGGCTCGGTACTTTTCAAAGGTGGATCTGAGTCGGGGGTACTATCAGATACCAGTCAACCCGGAGATTCGACCACTGTTAGCTTTCAGTACACCCAGTGGACACTACGAATTCAAGGTCATGCCCTTTGGACTCAGCAATGCACCTAGTGTGTTTACACGCATGATGAGGACTTTACTAGATCCGTTACAGGATCCGTCCATCATCTCATTCATGGATGATATTCTGATTTCCAGTGACAGCTTGGATGACCACTTACAATCCTTGGAGAGAGTGTTTAATAGACTCAAGGAAGCAGGGCTTACTGCTCGTCCAACCAAGTGCATGATTGGTTACCAAACTCTGGAATTTCTAGGTCACACCATCACTCCAGGACACATTGTCCCAGAAGAGAAGAACCTGGAGAAAATCAGAAATGCACCAAGGCCAAAAACGAAGAAGGATGTGCGATCTTTTCTCTCGTTGTGTGGGTTCTACCACAAATTTATCCCACATTTCACTGAACTGGGAGCTCCGTTGACGGAAACCTTGAAAAAGGGATTACCGGATCAAATCAGTTGGACACCAGAATGTGAGAATGCCTATAGTCAGTTAAAGGAGGCCTTGGTCAGCAAACCTGTATTACAGCTCCCTGACCTTTCCAAACCATTTGTGTTGAGAACGGATGCGAGTGCGATTGGAATTGGAGCCGCTTTGTTACAGGAAGGAAAAGACGATGCTTCGGTTTTGAAACCTGTGGCATACGCAAGTAAGAAACTTCTACAGGCGGAGAGAAATTATTCAACCGCCGAGAGAGAGTGCTTGTCCCTCGTATGGGCAGTGCAAAAATTTCAGCCATATTTGTATGGAGTTAAGTTTCGGGTCCAGTCGGATCATCAGCCCCTGATGTTCCTGGCTACTTCTCAGAAGCTCAACGCACGTTTGATGCGGTGGTCGTTGTTACTTCAACCGTATAATTATTTAACAGTAGAGTACATTCCTGGGAAGGAAAATGTTGGAGCGGATTTCTTGTCAAGACACCCAGCTCCTGAAGAAGAAGAATGAATCATCTGGATTAAACTCACGGTGGAGAAGAGTGAGATGGACTACTCTCTTAGGAGGGGGCCTATGTCACAAAATGAAACCGTGTGTTTATCCGGTTGATTATTACAGAGGATTTTCGGATTAAGCGGACGATCGACCAGCGACATCTATTTGTACTAACAGAGTAAACACAGCTGTACAGGTTACACCGTGTCAGCCCATATACACATTTGGTGGTGAGTGAGAATGAGTGGATACACCGAGTTGGCAGTTCATTAACAGTTGGAATCACATATATTGTCACCACGGAACAGAAGTGTGACAAGTTTGTCAACATTTGAATGCAGATGGAAGCCGTGAGATCACAGGGGCAGATGTAAAACGGAAGTACCTAGTACGGAAAACAGTGCATCTGTCAATTCTTGGTTTCCGGAACATCAAGATGATTGGCAGCTTGGTATCGAAACTCTTTGTTGGGAGTTTACAGAAACTAGCTGGCTTGTTTTGAGAATCTAGGCAATTACTGACAACTTTGACAGGATTTAAGCCAGGAAAATAGTTCTTGACAGGGGATGATTTGCCACTGTGCCACCTGTGTGGGGGAGTAAAGGATAACGTCACGTGGACAACTTTGGTAGTTTGCCATATAAACTCGAGTTGAGATCAACTAGGGGGGACTTGAATAATGCTCTAGACAGAGTGCAGGGCACTGCAGTGCCAGTGGAAATAATATCTACCGTGTGTTAATTAGTGACTTAATTTTACACGTGCCTATATGGCAGATGTAGATATGATTTATAGGACTGCAGTAGTGCCATTTAAGGTATAACTTATTATAATATATTCGTTATAATTACTATAGACTGTGGCCTTGTTAAACTATAGTGTGATGATTAGCACTGTTAGTGGGAAACTAGCTAGAGTAGTGAAGTGATACTTGGCTCTGTTAGCTAGAATAGATTAGTGAAGTGTTGATAAGCTTTACTAGTTGATAATTGAGTAATGAGGGATAATTGGGATCCTCCCGTAGGTGTCCCTGGTGGGCGGGGTTCCGCATTCTGTTTGGTGATTTTTCTTTGTCATACCCTGATTCGGCTCTAGGTGGGTAGCTAATCTGCTCTGTGACTAGGTCTAGTTAGCTAAAGATCATTAAGCAAGGTGATAGGCTTACACTCAGCCGAAGGGATCAGTGACTAGTACTATCACCAGATGTGTTGTTTCTATCCTAGGTTCCCTACCAGATCCAAGGAAACTCTACAAGTTTTGGGGAAGAATTAAAAAACCCATTCTGAAGAACACCAGTTCAAGAGTCAATAAAGTTGCATACAGAAACGTAACTTACGCTAGAAGGAAATGGATTCATAAAAGAGAGTGATGCATACTGATGCACCACACAGCATTAGACAGTAGTAACGAACCGAGAACCGGCTAAGAGTACCTAGTGTTAGTACAGTAACAATTAACATTAGTAATTAGCACTTATGGACTGAATGGTTCGATGTGCAACGAGGATGATCTGTCAACTAACTAGCTAACTAACTAACTGCGTACACACTACAAAAGACTTGTGCAGTTTGTTAAGGAACGTTAGGAACGGACATTGTGTAGAGTGCAACCGGTCCATGATTAACTGTTAATACCACCGGTGTCTATTTCGGATGTTCATGAAATTGGATTACCAGAGGTCTACAGAGGCAAAGCATTATCCGGCAAGATGGTTCCGGCAACGGGTGAGAAGTACATGTTCTGACGTACCGTGCTGTGGTCTATCTTTGCTGTGATCAGCTGACTGGGTTGCTGTCTGAGAGTCAGAGTCTACACACTTTATAGAACACGTCACACAGTTTCTTCGCATACACGTCTCATACACGTTACACTTTTATTTTAATAAATTAATCTTTATTAATTTCTAGAAGCAAGAGTTGTTGAGTATGTTGCGTTGGGGAAGTATGAGAAGGGGGCATAGTACGACAGTGTGAGAGTGATAGGAAAAGGTGTCCATAGGCTGATGGAGTGTGTTGGACGGAAGCTGGTGGATTCTCCAGAATATTGAGAGGGAAAAAAATATTATAATGTGGGTGTCGGATCTCTTCACTCCAGGGACGACACTTTAAAGGAGGACACGACAGTCTTTGTGGAGTAATTATATCATTATGAAAACCAGATAAACGAGGTCTTTCTCTTTTTGCGGTAATTATATCTTTATGAAATTTTGAAAAAGAAGGATTAATTAAAGATTTTTTTATTTCTTGGAGGAGTAAATATATCATCCTCCATATTACTAAATTCTGATAAAGGAACCGATTGTTTAGTTCTTTTAGAAAATAATTCAGTAAATCTCTTTCTATCAGCAGCTTTTTCGTACGCAATTCCGATGAACGAACAGACTTTTCGTTATGCGGGAATTTTTTTCTTTCCATTTTTAAAGGAATTTTTTTAATATATATATTTTTATAATTTAAAAATGAATTTAGAAGATGTCTGGCAAATCATTTATAAACCAAAGATTTTTGGAATGGGAACGATGCAACCTATTTTATGGAGTAATTATTTAGCTGATGAATTACATAAACCAATAATTAAAAAGTTTTAAAAGATAATAGTTTATGTGAATGGAATAGACGAAACATGGGCTGCTGATTTAGTCGATATGTCAGCGTATTCATAAGTAAATAAACATTATAAATATCTATTAACAGTTATAGATGTGTTTAGTAAATATGGTTGGATTATTCCTTTTAAGAATAAAAATGGAGTTAGTGTGGCAGATGCTTTTAAAAAGATATTCGGTGAAGGAAGAAAGCCAAGGTTTTTATGGGTAGATAAAGGAAAAGAATTTTATAATAAAAAGGTAAAAGCCCTTTTAAAAACAAACGAGATAGAAATGTATTCTACAGAAAATGAAGAGAAAAGCAGTGTTATTGAAAGATGGAATGGAACGATGAAACAGAAAATGTTTAAATATTTTACTGCAAATGATACAAATCAATACTACGATGTTTTAGATGAGTTAGTAAATATTTATAATAATACAAAACATTCTTCCATAAAAATGACTCCTTTTGAAGCTAGTAAATTAGAAAATGAAAGAAAAGTTTATGACAATTTATATAGTAAAGAGTCAGAAGAGAAGATTTTAAAACCAAAATTTTCTGTTGGAGATAGAGTAAGAATAACTAAAAAGAAAGGTTTTTTTGAAAAAGGTTATACTAATAGATGGACAAGAGAAATATTTATTATTAGTGAAATTAAAGATACAAATCCTGTTACTTATAAAATTACAGATTTACAGGGTGAAGAAATCATTGGCAGTTTTTATGAACAAGAATTGCAGAAGAGTAAATTTTAATATTATTTTATTTTTATTTTATTAAATTATTATTTTATTAAATACAGTTTGAAAAGTATATTATTTTTTTTTTTATGTGAAAAACTGTTAATCGGCTCGCGCCGAACACACACAGATGTACATTCTAAAATACACTTTTATTTTTTATCGATTTTTAAAAAATGTTAAGAATGGGGACCCTCAAATAATTTTTTTATTTTTTCGAAAAAAAGGAGGAGGGTTCTAGGGTATACATTATGTGTTCCTTGGAACAGAAGATTAGCAGTCTTTGCTCGATATTGGTAGTCGCCAAGACTCTCATTGCTGACAGGGAATAAATTTTGCTCAGAAACAAATTCATGTCTCGGAAATTGTAATATACATGTCAGCGGTCAGCGTCGCTGGGAAGGTGATCTTGCTCACAATTCAACGTCTTTGCGCTAACTGCCGGGTGGTGGGTTCATTCCGCACACAGCTCAGGTAGACGTAGACGTTGACTTTGCATGCAGACAGCAATGGCAAACTACTGACAGTAAAATTGCCTAGGAAATACACCTGAGGTTGATGGCAATGTCCCGTGAAAGACATGCACATCTTTGATGTTTTATACTAAACGACATAGAGCTTCAACAGAGGAGCCATGACAGGCTGGTCCCTGGTGGAAGTGGCAAGGATCGGCCATTACGAGGATAGACACAGGACATTGCAGACTTCTGGGCATGAGAGTGTGCGACATAGAGTGTACGAGAAATGAGGGTGTGCGAGACATGAGGGTGTGTGGCATTTCTCATGTCTCTGCGACGCATCAGCATTCAGAATAAAGAATAAAGTCGTTTTTACTTTGGAGGGATATTATGGTCAGCCGATCCCAGAATTTCTTAGCTCAACCAAAATCAGGCTAAAAATAGAAAGTGCTTTAATTTCCAGAAGTTGACAGCGACGGAACCAACAACAATGGCTATAAGTAAACTTCGCCCACACGAGGAGATTTAAAATCTGGCACCACCTGCGGGCTAATGACATACCCCCACTAGAATTATGTCTGCGCGCGGTGGAGATGGCGGTTGGAGACAATCACAGGAGATTGTTTGGGTGGTGCGACCAGGGTAATTCATATTAACATAATTAATGTTGATGGAACGAGCTCAGGAGAGGTTGGCAAAAAAAATTCACTATTTGCGTGCAGTTACCGTAATGATTTGTCAAGACAGGATGAGTTGGTCAGTCCGGGAGTCGTGGTGTAGTGTTTTTTCCCTTTCAAATTCCAGATGATTTTGGTAAGTTGGAAATCATAGTCAATAAACTTAAGACTAGTACATTTAAATAGACAAGATCTGTGATTATAGCAGATATTTCTTTGTAAAGATCTAGAGAAATCCCCAGAAGATTAGGTGAGCTTTCTTTGACTTAGAGAGATAGTGAATGAATGTTTTTTCTGGTCCAGTTCAAGTCCTTTTTGAGGGAGAATCTTCCCATTCTCTATTCAGTCTTCATAGGTCGAAATGTTTAGAAAAGAACTATCTGAATGCTGTCTAGAATATCACGTGCATTTCTATATAAATGATACTTTTCTGAGATATCTCTTATAATCTCTTTGTCTATATGTTCAGAAGAGAATGAGTTTCTTTGTATAAGTATTCGTGACTACAGAATTAATCATGGGTTTATCTCTAAATGTATAAGTACGTTGTGATTTTACCTATCCATTTATATGGGAGATGAGAAGAAATGCCAAAAAGGTGTAATGGCATCACCCTTGCTGATGGTCACCAAACATTCTCGGCAACAAAGCCATGAAAGCACGAAGATAATTCACCTCCATAAGGCAGGAGTGAGGGAGACATGTCATGTCAAAATAAGGAGTGAGGGACTGCATCAGATGATGGGGTGATGGGACTCTAAGAGCCCAATCTAACTGGTCCACCCTTAAGTCATATTCACTTACCCCCCCCCCCCCACCCTCTCTCTCTCTTTCTCTCTCTCTCTCTCTCTCTCTCTCTCTATTTCTCACATTCCCTTTTCTTTTCTTTTCACTTATTTCTGTGAGTATGGCTATACTGTTTGGCACATGTTTTCGACAAGAAAAGGTTGTCTTTGTTTGGCTGAAAATTGGGTATTTTCATAAAAGATGAAGAATGGCAACAGGAGGATCAAAGTCTTCAAGGCAGGAGGAGAAGATTGCCTTTCGCATTCAGGAAGAGTGAATCTCCACTAATCATAACTGGCCCATCCAATGTCAGAAACATCCCTAGCAAGGTACACGCAGCTGGGTCTTTTATTACAACTCTATGGTTCCCGAAGCCAACACCCGCAAGGTTCTGAACAACGAATTAATTCCATTTATGAGACTCATATATAGAAATGGACATTTTCACACATGTGATTTAGAAATGAACATTTTCACCCCCGTGTATTTTTCAGCAACGGACCTTTTACCCCTTGTGGTTTAGAAAGGGAAATATTCCCCCTTGTGTTTTAGAAAGAGACATTTTCCCCATGTGTTTTAGAAATGGACATTTTAAAGCGTATATTTTAGAAGGACTTATAATCTTAGTAATACCATATGATGAAATCGAGAAAAGTGCTAACATCTCAATAGTGACGGAGAGGTGTTAGTTTAATTCCTTCATTGGGAAGACACTTGAACTTTCAACTGGCACATATAGATAATTAGTCTGTCTTTTATAGAGGTGTTAATGTTATTTGCTGTTGTTGTTTTTTTTTTTAAATTTGATTAAGAATTGTGAAATAATATGCTATGTTACATGAGCATACACACCCCGTCCCCCATGTTATCCCAATATAATGCTATAGGTTAAAATCAAGAGTTGTTTCTTTACTTGTTACCTGGTATTACAGTTTTATGTGTGTTTTCTTTGATATTACTTGTCGAAGGAAAGCGTCACCACGAAGCTGATTGTAGCGGGATAACTACACGGACATTCGGTGTACCAAGTCTGAGTGATCTCGGAAGTTCGGTAACTTTCCTGTGCTCTGTTGCCCCTCTGTTAGGAAACATCACTTTATAACTAGGCTCCGCCCCTAGGGAGCGTTATCAAACCATTTCAAGTTTCAGATAACAATTGGCTATTAGGATTTGGGAATGCACCCCCTATTTCTATTTAATATACCACTAGGTGTACACACACACACACACACACACACACACACACACATATGTATATATCACATATATATATATATATATATATATATATATATATATATATATATATATATATATATATATATATATATATATGATATATATATATATATGTGTGTGTGTGTGTGTGTGTGTGTGTGTGTGTGTGTGTGTGTGTGTGTGTGAAGCCGAGGGGACGCAGGATGAAGAGATAAATATAGATATTCGTCTTCTTTATAGTAATATGAATTAGAGTACATCTCTGATTGAGTAGGGTCCAAAAAAAAAAGAGTGACAAGAGAGAAACCCTCTCACCTCCCTGACTTACAACAAAAGGGATACTAATTAGAAAGAAAATTCAGGCTTCTTGAGACAAGGATTTAAACTATTACCGATATTCAGCAAGAACTATCATGTCCAAACTCAGACAGTTCATTGAGCTGTCAAGCTGCAGTAGCAATAGTCAGGGTATCAAGTAAACTTATAGTGACTAAACAAACAAATCAAGAACAACACAACTTGCTCTTTTTTCATAAACAACTACAACTTCAGCGTCGATTGATGTTCATACAAACAATGACGTATGAAATCGAACCGTAAAGATAACTGCAGTCCACCATTAAACATCAACGATGGGTAGTCCCTAACACATAACCAGACCTCTGCACACTCGGCCAAGTCTTTAGGGTACACTAAGTACCATAACTGGATGCTTACTGTGACATGTTGGGAGTTGGAAGCAGTACCCACCTCGACTTACCCCACATTGAAGTAACGCTATGAGGATGGGACTGATTTCATTTGGAGGGGATGGGTCCTTGGAAGCCAAAGTGTCTCATAATAGCTCTGGAAATCTAGGGGTTTCCCCGGAATATTAATTTCTTCCCTCCAAAATCTTCCTTCCCGAAAAGAGAAACTTAATTAGCTCAAGAGTCCCCCACCTATGATCATTTTCCCTTTTAGGTGAAATGGTCACAGGAATTAATAAAATTTAAAGTTCCCTTTTCTGAGTAACTTGGAACCTGGGAGATTACAATAGGACAGAATTTAGCTGTCTATTAGTGTTTACCCAGTCACCTGTAGTTCCAGATACTACCTTTATGTGATGTAGTTTCACTAACTAAACACATATATAATAAAATGTTTTGTCACACCACAATGTGCTTGACAGAAGAATGCAGGAAAAGTTAATTTTGTTTATTAACCCAAAAGCTGTGGAATTAAGCAAGTGTAGCATTTATGACATATATGAAATACATCAAGACATTGAGATAATGTTCATATTCAACATTAGAAATAAGAACTCTCATGTAAGTTCAGAGATGATTTCAGTCATTTGGCCACTAAGCCTTCCCATCAGTTAGCCTGCTATTGTTTCTGTAATATCCCAGATGGTACTGGAAAATTTCCCAAGAATTTGTAAAACACTTTGTCAAAACAGTCTCTACACCATTGTTTCCCAACGTGGGGCCCACGCCCCACAGGGAGGCAATTCGATTGTTAAGGGGGGCAATACGAAAATGGAAGAAATCGGCTGGATATAACAAAACGGGGAGAATTGAGACTGAAGTTAACTAAATTGGAACCTGACATAAAATCTCTTTGCAGCAAGCATCAAGCGTAAGGATCTCACTAAATTTATATAATTACTAATAATTAAAATAATATAGAAAAATCTTTCATTAAAATTATTTTGAACTTGAATTACAGTTCTCCATTATATGTTTTGAAAATTTACTTACTGTGTTTGCTCAATAATTTCCTAGTGATTTCTTCCTAAAACCTGTCGGTCCTATAGCTCACAGTGAGACCAAGGGTCCACACAAAAAAGGGGAAGGAGGGAGAACCAGCTTGACTGGGGTAACCGCCAAACCAAAAAAAAAAAAAATTCACCCAACACAACCGACACACAGGGACGCGGGACCTGGGGGGGGGGGGGGGTGCACTGGCCCGACTGGGAACCGTGAGCCCTTCTAAACAAAAACAAAAAAATTCAAGTTTCTTTAGTGAACATTTCAATTTTTTAATATTAAAAATGATGCATATGTTGGGGCGGGGGGGGGGGGGGGCATAAGCATTTTAGAAAGGCTTAGGTGGGACATAGCACAAAAAAGGTTGGGAAACACTGCTCTACACATTCTACAAATCAGAGGAGTTCATGACTACTCTCTGTTCCTTAAAGTCCTTGATTGTTCTCATAATTTTAAAGTTTCACTGAGTAGAATCAAAGTATAGCAGTGATGAAATATTACCAAAACTTCTGCCATGTTTGTAAGTAATTTGCAGTGAGGTATAGATTTGATCCTAGTGATCTTAGAAATGTTTCTACACTTCAGATATAGTCAATCACCAGAATAATCATGAATCACAGATCAGTTTTGAGCACAGTTCAGTGGGGACTCATTGAGTAATCTTGGTCCTGGCCACAGATTCCTGTTGCACCTTTATATTACAGATCTGCTCTAGCTTGACAGATCCATTGTACTTATTTGGGCAATGTTCTGCAACTCTGGATCATGACAATCTGCGAACACCGTCATCCTCACCTGAGGTGGATAAACATGGTGAACCTATTTATATCTAGTCAAATGGATGCTAATTTTCCAGCTGACAAGAATGAAAAGTGCTACAGACAGAAGGTCCAGAAGGTAGCAGATTCAGGAAGTACCTACAGTTAGAGCTACAGTGTCTCTTATTGTATTGGAATTAGACATCAGCAATTGTAGTTGGCAGGCCCTCTTCTTCTGCTCTTGTACATGATGATCTGTTGACTGATGTTCTCACAGAGGACACAGACACAGTGAATGACAAGATGAGGAGAGGAATGATGGAGATTTAATGATAAAATGCACCCAGCATAACTGATCCCAAATAGTAATGGAACAGAACAGGATGATTGTTTTAATTTCATAAACTCATGTTACCAATCAGTGCTGCCTCCATTGTTTTAGTCTGCCTGGTTACTTTCCTGTTTATACCTTCTCACCTCCTCTGTCATTGCCTTTAATTACTTCTTCTGACACTGGGGTGATAATCCCCTTGACAGTTTAGAAGTGCTTATGCATGGAAGCATACTATATGTTCATCCTTTACTTACTCCGTCAAACAGGGTGATGCTTTAATAAAACTACATTCCACATGTTGAATCCAAGTAATAATGTAAAGAAACATACATTAAATATTTTCACTCCAAAGTTAGTAAAATTAACATATACTTGGTATGAATGTGGAGGTCTATGTGAAACATTCCTTATGAGGATTTACACTGCCTCTCATTCATATATATATATATATATATATATATATATATATATATATATATATATATATATATATATATATATATATATATATATATGTGTGTGTGTGTGTGTGTTAATATATAGTATATATATATATATATATATATATATATATATATATATATATATATATATATATATATATATATATATATATATATATATATATATATATATATATATATACAGAGTGAAAGAAAGATGAGAGAACACAAAGCACTCATTCTTTCATTCCAACATCCATCTTCTTCTTTATTCGTTCACTTGAGTGCTGGGGTTGGGCTATTAGCTTGACTGTGATTCGGTCAGAGTGCTAAATACATGGTCACAATGCGTTCGAATAATCACAGCAGTATAAATGCTGGACCAGTCATTGCTGCTAAACAGTTACACACACAATCTGTCTTCACGCCACGGACATATAAGGTAAGAGGTAGAACCTTTCACCCTTCCGTCTCACATTCGCGTGTGTTGACGATTCGCTGTGGATTGGAACCAAGGCGACACATAGCACACAGATCATAGTTTATCTTGTACTAAACCTGCTCTGAACGCAGTCAGCAAGCCAGTAGGATTTAGACTCAAGAATAGGAAACAGTCTGGGCATAATTGAGCCTCTTTTCACAGCTTCAGACATAGTGTTTGTGCAGCAACTCTTCTGGAAACGATGCAGAGATGGAGTCAGATATCTACACCAGTGCTGGCACAGTGTAGCCATTTTGGGACCGGGAGAAAGTTGGCGGCTATCTTCGGATAAAAGAATATATATATTCATTAGTGCCAAAACTTACACACACACTCTCATACACAAAGCTTTACTTGACCCATAAGGAATATAAACTCAGCCATAATTTAGTCTGAAGCATCCCCACGAATCAGGCAGAGGGACATACAGATCAAATGGAGTCCAACTGAAATCACATCTGGCCTCTTGGACTGACAATCTGCATGTGCCAAATGTTAGCATCTCTAGACCCAAAATGTATCGCGGCGACGCGATTATTCTAGGTTAACCAATGAATAGAACAGGCTTAGACCACATGATCTGTCCATCATTGGGTGTCACAGCTATTAATAGTGCTGACGCTACATTCCTAGCATTCAAATGCTCCCTAGTGCAAACGCTTTTGGAGAGAAGTGTGTTTTTGTAGTTATGCTGTGCAGAAGTGAACCAGACCGAGTGCGCAATATGCGACACTTACACACCTTAAATGAGTAGAATGCAACAACAAATGTGAGACATCTTAACAAAGGTTGTGACACTTTCAAAGAGAGAACAACGGATTTTCTACCTTCACAGAAATAACTTTGACTCTGACAACGATAAGGCACTTACTAAAACATAAGTTAAACACCAACATACATTTGAGTTGCGACATTACCAGACACCCAGGAGTGCTCTGACACTAGTCAGCCACTCGGCTTTGTGCATCGAAACTGCCCACAAATCAACTAATTAAACAGGACAGAACTTCAGCAACTTTCGTTCCCACGACTCAGGCATACCGGTAAAACTAGAAGGACTGATTCATCTGTGTGTTCTCGTCTGGTTTTCTGGTGGTGGCCAGGCCACTCTGCTTTAACAGGCCAAAGCTAGAAGTTGGTCGGTTTACGCTGTTTCATATATATATATATAAGAGAATGTTTGTGTGTGTCTTTGTTTGTGTCTTTGTGTGTCCTTTATGCGTTCGTGAACGGTCCAACCGATTGAGATGAAATTTTCTACAGATGTTCTTCTCATTCCCTCCAAGCCAACTGGCATAGTTTGTTAGTTTAAAAACAGTTATTTACATATTAGATTGAATTTAATTAAAATATTGCAAGGGGACTTAAATTAAGAAAAGTTATATCAAGGGACATAACTTTTAGTAGCATGCAGTATTATGTAATTTAAATCATTGTTGTAATTTTCTTAAGTTTCATAAAATGTTTAAAGAAGTTATCTACAGTCACATGAGTTATTTATAAACAAAGTGATAAAAACTTTAAGGCATTTTCAAAGTTTTCATTAAAAAAAATGCATCTATTTTAGATAAGTGAAAATTTTCTACCTCTATCTACAGTCATGTCCGTTATAAACAAGGTGATAAAAAAAAGTTTTCATTAAAAATAATGGATTTATTTTAGATACGTGAAAATTTTATTTCTGTATTTCTGTACTTTTTGGGAAGAGAAACTTTTGCATTTCCTTTGAATTACGCCACAGTCAACCCAGCATATCTTGGATATTCTTTACACTTTTTGTTTTTCCGTTCGCCTAGCCGGTAGAAGATCAGTACAAAAGTCACACTTGCATAAAATGTATGTGATTAATTTTTATTTTTAAAAAAGCTGGGTGTACTACCTATTTTTCCCTCAACGGAAACGGGAAAGGGCCAAACACAGACAGACAGACAGACAGACAGACAGACAGACAGACAGACAGACAGACAGACAGACCGACTGACTGACCGACCGACCGACCGACAGATAGATAGATCCCCGCTAGGGTCTGGGCGAAGCCGGGCCGGGTCAGCTAGTGTGTGTGTTTATATAGATATGGTCGGATACACAGAGGAGAGAGAGAGAGAGAGAGAGAGAGAGAGAGAGAGAGAGAGAGAGAGAGAGAGAGAGAGAGAGAGAGAGAGAGAGATGAAGATGTATATAAAAGTCATAATAACTACAACACAAGGCGGTAGGAAACTACCATAAAGAAGAGTACTAAGGACACAGGCTTGATAGACAAGGCAGTAAGCTATTCTCCCAGACTATATTTGTTAACCTGTTCATTGGTGTTGCTGCCTTACCTATCCGGATGTTTATTTCCTGATCTAAGGATAATGTGAAATTTACCTCCGATCCTAGATGTGTAAAATGGTCTACTATCTCCAGTTCGTCATCGTCAATAAAGATTGATGGTACCCCATGTGCGCATTGTGACATAATCGGTGTCTTCTATTTTGCTAATTTTTAAACTAAATTCAGAACAATCATTGGAGAATGCAGATAGCAGCCGTTTCCATTCTTCCTTCGAGTGGGTCATAATTGCAGCGTCATCTGCAAAAAGCACCCCTCTGATCAGTACCCTCCTAAGTTTGGTCTTGGCCTTCAATCTCTGAGCTTTGTAGAGGTCGTCATCTGAGAGTGAGTGAATGTATATACCACCATCCTGATCACGAAAGGCATACTTTAGTAGAAGAAAAAAGTATATTTAAAAGAGGGTGGGAGCTAGTATACAACCGTGTTTAACTCCACTCTTGAATTCAAACTATTCTGAAATTGCACAATCAAACTTGATTATACCCTTCATGCCTGTGTGGAACGGTTCCACAATGGACAGAAGAGTTGGCGGGCAGCCTTGAACACGGCTGACCACATCAAATGCCTTTGTGAGGTCGATGAAGGCAATAAACAGTGTTAATTCTGTTCACGGCATTTTTCTTGCATTTGTCGCAATGAGAATATCATATCAATGGTAGACCGGTTCTGTCAGAAGCCACACAGTAATTCGGGGTAAACTTCTCGCCAGCATAGCTCTAGTAGCTGGTGGATCTGTAGAGTGAGTGTGACTTGCCCACTCCTGATAACCTCTATTGGAATCTCATCCTTATCTGAAGCCTTGCCAGATGCATGTTCATTTATAGCACACCTAACTTCTGTTATAGTGGGAAGTGTTTCCAGGTGGTCTAGAGTTGGTAGAGCCTCTATGGCGTCGAAGGCATCATCCGCTAATCTTGTCTCACTTGAGTAAAGCTCCAAATATTGTTCTACCCATCTATCCATCTGTGTTTCTTATCAGTGATTAATTCCCCTGTCAAGGTTTTCAGTTGTGCGTTCCTTTTGATCATTGGAACACAGACTTTCTTTATCCCTTCATACATGCTTCTGATGTTTTCCTTATCACTTGCATTTTGAATGGACTCACATAACTTGATCCAATAGTCATTTGCACACTGCCTGGCAGCCTTTTGCACATCCTTCCTAGCTTGCTTCAGCTCATTGAGAGTGTTACGCGTTGTTCTTTCCTTGTTTTGAAGAGAGCTATCTTCCTTTTATCAATACAGGGCTGCAGTGTCTGGCAGTTTGCTGCAAACCAGTCCTGCCTCTTATGATCCACAGTTCCGTAATCCCCTACCGCTGTTTTATAAAGAGTTACTTTAGTTTACCCCACTTTTCACTTGCTGAACAAATTTCTGATGCATCAGTGAAAGCGTATTCAAGTTGCTGTTGGAACTCAGGACCGTTGGTGTTAATCATATTAATCCTGGGGGTAGATTTGCGTTTAGCTGTGTAGATTCCCTTTGGTCTCATTCTATCCCTTGCAACAACCAAAGAATGATCCGCATCATATTCAGCAACTTCGATATATGATGTTTGGTTCAGATGTTTCTCCGTGTAATGAAGAAGCCCAGCTGATGCCAATGGCCGGATCTTAGATGTTTACATGTGACCTTATGGAGCTCTTTTGTTTTAAAAATCAGAGTATGTAATATATAGGTCATTTCTAGTGCAATGCTCCAACAGACGTTGCCCATTTTCATTCATGCGATCGATGTTGTATTTTCCAAGGCACTCTGGCCATGAACTCGATTCCTTGCCCACACGAGCATTGAAATCACAGAGTATATAAATGTAGTCGGATTTTGGAACTCCCTTGATCAAAGTGTCTAACTGCTCATAAAACGAATCCTTCACAACGTCAGGGGAAGTGAGTGTCGGGGCATATGCAGTAATAATGGTGGCAAAACCACAAGAGGTTGACAAGCGCAGAGATAATAGCCTTTCATTACCACCAGTCAAAATTTAAATCATTCCTAGTAGCGAATTCTTCACCGCAAAGCCTACACCATGTTGCCTTTTTGTCTGCCTGCCCTCTACCATTAAAAAAATAAAAAGTGTAATTGTTTTCCCTGAGTAACCCTTCCTCAGCGAGGCGAGTCTCCTGCAGGCCAGCAATATCAATAATAAGACGATTGAATTCGGCATCAGTCACAGCCGTTTTTCTCACATCGTCAATATTCGTCATGTCAGTGGAAAATCCTGGACACATGGTTTTTACGTTCCAGGTTGCAAGCAGTAGCTTGAGGTTTCTATTTTATTGTTAGTAGTACCTGGTGGAAAGCAATGGCAAACTACTGAGCGTAATCTTGGCAAGAAATCAACAATCAGCTGAAAGATGCTGATGTTGACAGCGATGTCCTGTAAAGGATATGCAAAACATTGTTTAGTACCTGGTGCATTGGTTTTACAGCCGGCGATTCATATTGTGTACTAGCCCCAAGCACCCATTGAAGCAGGCAGGCTGTGGCTGATCAGCACCTAATTGGCCGGGGGATACCCAGTTTGAGGCTGGCGGTAGCCGATCATGACACCGCCAGAGGCAACCAATGTCACAGTACATTATCCTGTCATTTTCTCTCTTACGAGTAGTAACATCGAAATTTCCCTCTCTGTCAACCAATAACACAGAAACTCTCCTGTCACATTCCTCTATGACAACCGGAACACAGTAAATTATCCTTTCACTTTCCTTCCTTTCGACCACTTACACAGAAGCTCTCCTCTCTCTCAACCGCTAACACAGAAACTCTCCTGTCACTTTCAATCTCATAACCATCGAGGTTGGCATTAGTAGTCACCCCAAGCTCCTCACTGAAGCTGGCATGTTATATTCCTCCAGCATTCTAGCTCTGCCAGTCTCCATTATCCCCCTCCCCTCATGTGAATATTAATTACATGGCTATGTGGTGTTATTTCCTTCAGCAACACCATGTGAATGTTGAATGGTCATCCTATTTTGCTTCATCTGCCACTTTACAAACTTGCCATAGTCTTCTTGTAACCCCCTTCTCAACAGCGTCAATTCTATGCCCTGTGTTTTTTCTCCAAGCTCATACCCCCACTATGTTCTATAGAGGACACATCCTCAAAATCTCCAAACTCTCTAAACTCCTCAGGGAAACATAACAAAGGCCACGATAATAGTTGTTAGTTGTTGCTTTTATACATATAGAATGGAAACAGTATCGTCACAAGTGGTTCTAAATTACCCGTACACCATGTAGAACGTCCTAAAGAACTACTTCAGTTCCATTAATTACAGGGTCAATCATCGCCTCTTGCCATGACCTGCTACTGTTCCTCTTGTTGTCTTCGTAGTCTGTCCAGCATTTGTCGATATTTGCAGCCGGTACTTTATTGTTGATTACACGTTTATCGTTTGTTTTTGCGTTGTTCTGCGTTATATATTTCCATGTACTACTCAGAAAATCTATTAGAGAACCCTTTAAGGCCAATGAGACAGTATATAAATAAACACACATAGTATTGTTGGCGCTCACAGAAGGAGAAGACGGAAGTAGAGATTAGAGGACGCACTAGACAACGTAAAACTTGAAAGCTATATAGTTAGCAACCGGGATTCAAACCTGTCACCTCCAAAGAGGCGCTGTCGTCATTTGGAGGTGACAGTTCGAATCCCGGTCGGTAATTATAGCTTTCAAGTTTTATGTTGTCTAGTGCGTCCTCTACTCTGTACTTCCTTCTTCTTCTTCTTCTTCTTCTTCTTCTTCTTCTTCTTCTTCTTCTTCTTCTTCTTCTTCTTCTTCTTCTTCTTCTTCTTCTTCTTCTTCTTCTTCTTCTTCTTCTTCTTCTTCTTCTTCTTCTTCTTCTGTGAGCGCCACATAATACTATGTGTGTTTACATATGTTATATCTTCATGTAGGGTTTTTATGTAGTAGAGTCGGTGTGTATTTGTTGTTTGTGTGCTGACGGAGGTTTTAGCCGCAACGTGTATATTGTTACTTGTGACGGTTGTGAGATAATAAGTGTGAGCACCATATACAATGGGCTAAACTAGTGTCTAGGGGATAATGATTCCAGAGGTCCATCAGGGTCGCCGTATAAGGCAGTTGATTCGAGACAGTTTCTTTCCTAAAAGACTCCAGGAATAGAGTAGTTATTGGCTCTGTTGAAAGAAGAATGGGGTGATGGTCAGATAGACTCCACCCACATTACAAGATAAACTACCTTCCTGAAGACTAAAACAGAGAATAGGCCACTTAACCACAGATCTCTATCAAGTGGTTATCCTTGAATAAAATATCTGAGACTGTGTGTTGGTCGACCTCCCACTGGATTCTCGGCACATATACAAACACAGTAGCACATTTCTCTACGACAACAAACAGTGCAACACTGGTCACGTAGACAATGAAAACTCTCCCGACGAACATATATGTTTATTGACAGACTCATAAGCTGGTATCTGAGACTCTGTCTCCCGTACACTCTATCACAACATCAACAATGCAATTCCCATAGCAAGTAATGTAATCAATTCTACTTTAACACTCCCTCCTCCTCTTCTCTTCCCTACTCCTACATGATGTAAATCACACACAAAAAAACCAACCAGAACATAAATCATATCTCTGACTGGTGCTGATGTCATTAGTGTAACCACTCCACCCAGGACTTCTCTCCACTGTCTCTATTCTACCACCATTCTTATGATGACTCTGCTACTGTTCTTTACCAACTCTTCATCTGATTTACTGCTGAACTAGGTGGGCACTCCCCCTCCCACCTTTGACCAAACTCCACACTGTGCCACTGAGGTAAACAAAGGTTCTCTGGATACTGATCAAGGTAATGGTGATGCGGATAGTTGATATAGACAAAAGCCAGTCATAATTGACCAACAAAAAAGAGGAACTGTTCTCAAATGGTCCCTTCTATAAAATTGATGATGGTGCATGACTTGAAGTCTGGATCACTCAATCTGGCCTTGGTATTCGAGAGGATAAAACTATATCTGCATAAAATAAGGGATTGCAACCCTTGAGAAAACGTCCATCAGTTAGGACAAGTTGTAGCATGAATGCTCAACGACGTACTGGAGGATGTTGATAAAGGAAGGACTCTCCCTGAGTAGGGGTCAGTAGCTAGTTGAATCTCCTCTCGGTGATTTCCCGTAAAGGGTAATACTTGCATGCTTGATCGTAGAACAAGATGAAGTCTCAAATGTCTCAGCACGACATTTCAGCAAACCAGAGAAGTGTAGCTGGGTTCGTATTAAATACAAATGATGACGACCTCTCAGAAGGAAAGAACCATCCCGTCTGTGCCCTGCCACCATTCTGGAACGTATAAAGCACAGACTCTCAACAAAGTCGCTGGGGTCTCCAACGACCGAAAAAAACTCTCTCTATGCGTTGGTGTCATCGCTGGCTGAACATATATAGGCGATTTCCCGTATCATAAGTGGGTACCATTCTTCGTCGCAGGAAAAAGATGAATCCACAATGTCGCAGAGGGACATAGTAATAAACAGGAAGGTTCGTATTGGTTTCATAGTTCAATCCAGTGCATCTGATTCTTCACATCGAGAGACACCTCCAGTCCATAAGTTGCAGAATATACTTCCTGATATTACAGGGATAAAAATGGGCGCCATCTCTCTTCACCCGCCAGTGAGTAGGTGAACCAAAAAAAAGGTGATAACTCCGTCTGGAGTTTCGTCCAGGTCTTGATGAAAAATAGGGGATTATTTCCCCCGGCCTCCCATTTCCTGGAAGGAATGTCAGGGGTTCCCTAAGTGCCGAGTGATTTCTCCTCTGCACACCCAAGCCAATAAGTTTTGACTCAGTAAAAATCAATCAAGATGGTGTAGACAAAAAGCGTCTTAGATCTAGCCAAAATCAGACCAAACTGTTCCCCGTCGGTTGCCTCAGTTGTCTGCAAATCAAAATGACAAGCCATGAATAATCTAGCCTAGTATATAAGCTCATAAGACTCACAGAGACAACAACGGAACATATAGGTAGAGGATAATCCCCCTATCCTGAAATGGTATACCTGTGGCCTGTATCGTATGGGTAGATTTGGCGGGAAAGTGGGGCGGTACCCTGAACACTCGACCAACCTCACCAACCAGGACCACACAGATACCAAATGGAGATATATTCTCCCCCGTACAAACACTCCTCTATATGGGAGGACATCAATCTGTTATACAACATGCACGGGGTGGGGTGTGTGATTAAAATCGAAGGGGTGGAAATCTTGGCGCCAATGACTTGTCATTGTGGCAAGTGGCAAACACTGCCCGAGTTACGGCAGGTAAAAAATGAGTATTGAGGTATGTGAACCGTTCTCATAAATGTGATTGAGCCACGACATACAGTGATCCACCAAAATTCGACAAAAGCAATGGGGTGTCTTATCTGTGACCCCAGGCTGTCATACACACCAAATATAGGTTCCGCCCCCGGCATACTCTGCACACAGATAAAGTAAAGATTCACACACACAATATATATAGGTGCGTACAGTAACTGAATCTTTAACAAAGGCATTATATAACACCTGAACACTTTACCATAAGTTAAGTAAAGCTAGGCTCTCCCTAAATGAGATGAACCAAAAGTGAAGATAGATTGACTCTGCAGACACAGTACAGAATTTACAGAGACATCAAACTCTTCAAAAGAAGATGAAGTAGTGATCATAGCATGATAAGAATTGGATAAGAATTGTAAGCATAGGAATATAGGACATTGGTATAGACGTTCAAATCTCAGGCCGGCTTTCTTACAGAAGTAATGATGCCGTAGCAAAGCCCACCAAAATATATACATGAAATGTAGTATGACTTTTCATATCAAACAAAGATTGTATCAAATAATTAACACAAATCTTATCATTCAAAGAAAAAACATATATCTATGCTCACCAATGCAACATAGAGGCGAAAATTGCCCCATAGGGGCCACACCCGCTCCCTTAAAAAACCACGTCTACATAGTTGGAACTTCCAGACTCAAGTGACTAGGTCTGGTCCCGCCTGAAAGTTTTACCCAGCCCTTCCAGTCTAATTGGAGCTCCAGCCACATTCCTGGCCTCTATCTGAGTGCTGGCATTCCTTACCATACAAGGTAGTGCCAGTCTCTCACACATGAAATTCTCTTTTCCAAGAAAAGATATTTATAATTGTCTGTAAGCTGGCGCGAACTGGGACATTATGTCACATAAGTTCCCCCAATTCAACTTGTTGAGTACAACAAGGAAAAACCAGTTAAACCAGCTTCCAGACTCCATATGGTAACCACCTCCTCTGCTCCCGGGTGCCTCTCCTAAACCATCTACTTTCACCTGAGTTGTCTATACCATTCCTCCTAGCTCACAAATTCCGCTGCTATAGATCACAAATCTTCTCTTCCTGAGCCGCCATCATTCATAATCTGAAGGTATATTGGCGACCTTAAGAATAAAATAGAGGTTTTACTCCACCTCTAAAGACGTGTGGGAACAAAAAAGAAACCATTGGTCACCTCTTTCCGCACAACATCAAAAAAATAGAAATCCCATCCGTAAATTCCCACCGTCGGATGCCGATTCTATCTAAGAGAATTGTTAGATTCCTTCCGCTAACTCAGTCACGTCGGCATACAGAACTGATAAAATGTTGACTAGCACTTCGTGCTAATATATATTCTTATTTTGCCCTCCACCAAGAATCAAAAAAAAAAACGGCTGCGGCCGAAAGGAGTTAAACATAGAGCGTCCTCTATGACTCAATTAATTCTGGCGATGCGCAATAAGACTTAGTTCCGAGGTTTACTTTAGGTAAATATTGCTCTGTTTATGACAAATTTGGGAAGGGCCACATTCTCTTCCCTCCAACACCGATGTCTATTGTTGAGTCCAAGGTAAATCGACTCCATGCGGTATAGTTTAACTCGGCCGTCTTGTTGACATAATCTCAACTCAACACCAAGAATTTTCGGTCGTCAGTAAAAGTACAATGCATTGGCTGTGAATGGTTCAATGTTTATCAACCGCCTGAGGCCCTTCCGGTGTAAGTGCACATTTCTTCATGGCGTATAACCTGCAGGTATGTTCCGGAATGTGTTCCAGGCAGCTAAACAAACGGGCTAGTTTCTGTTTCACCCCGCCTCCTCCTATTGTGACTGGCTTGTCCGTACTAGGAATGCGGTGTTGGCGCGAACTGAAATAGGTCAACTCTGCACTACTTTCCCTCTGACCTAGATTCAAATCACGTAGCTATCAAGACATGATAACACGTGAAGAATAATTACTCTCAGCATTCAAGTCCTCGAGGTGACGTTTAAAAAATGTCATGCTATAGAGAATAATTTAAAAGACTTCTCCTGCTAGTAACAGGGATGTCTAAAATCTACTATCCGTAGAAAACAAGAGATTACTTGTCCGGAATAAACTCTCTTGTAAATATATAGTAAGGAATATATTATAATGAAGTGCACTTTTTCCTTACAATTTCCCGTTGGCTGAGGTAGAGAAGTATACTTTCTCTGTCATTTTACCGTGTTAAATGGACAGTAAAGATTAAAACCAACCGTACTTTAAATAGAAAGGAGGCGGGCGCTGCCCTGCCCCTTTCAACCTGTCATACGTGGAGACTTAGTCCGCACGAACGTTTCAGATAGGTATAAATCTGAAGATGAATATGACAGTCCATGAAACGATCCTGGAAAGCTAAAGCTGCCGGCATGTTCCATGTTCCCCTGAAACGAGGATAAAAGAAAAGAGTCGACGCCACGGGCTGTGTCATCCCTTTGTAAATTGGAGAGTAAATAGGTGGGGTCTCTCGTAAAAAGGTCGTACGACTACTTCTGTCAGGATCTTATAATTGACTCGTTTAGTTGACACGTGTGAGACAGTACAAGTATAACGTGATTCGACGTAAGACACAACGACACCACGTTCTATGGATTTATTGCCATATTAAATACATAACGATAATTACAACAATATACAATATATAACTCACGACGCTCACAACCACAATACAGCTCACAAGTCTGACGCTCAAGATGACAGTCGTTCGGCTTTCACTCACAGAGATCCACACAAACGCCTTGCTTTCACCGCACACGTCCGTCCGGTCTCCGGTCCCAGCTTGGTCTGTCCCAGCGCGCAACTTGCTGACCGCCTCTAGTGGCGTCACGTGGTCTGCGTGCGTCTTGTCAGCCTGACCGCTGGTCGCGTGTCAGGTAACAATCTTGCCAGCCGACAATTCTTGTCCGCCGGGTGTCGTAACGATGTTGCTGCATAGGTATACCATGTTAGGCTCTGACATTCTCCCCGGGTACCTCAATGAAAGATGCCATCTTTCATTCATGATGTATGTATATACTGGGGTAGTGTTCACTTCATGTCAGAGACTACTCTTTCCCAGTGTTATTCATGAAAATACATATATGGCATAGAAATATATACGAAAAATGTAAGTTGCATTGAAATGACAAATGAAGTTCAACTTTTAACACAAATCAGGTTTCATCCCCCTGATGGCTGGTTACCTGAATTGCAATAATACCCAGTCAGATCAGTAGTACCAGCTTCTCGCATCTACCTCGCAGCTATTTGAAAAAAAACGTAATAATATGGTTGTTTTGCAACAGCCATCTAGCCAGACTGAAATACGGCTTTATATGAGTCGTATTAAACATTCAAACTCTGACCTCATTTGGCCAGGAGCTCTTATGTTGGTTTGCAATGTTGGCAGCCCTCTGCCATGCTTGGTGGACGCCTACCCATTGTGTTAGCCATTTGAGCAACAAAATGTCTATTTATACAATACACATTAATCAATATGTTTCAAATTATGGCCCTTGGTGTAATTCATAAATGCAAGGGAAGTAATTTTGACAATCAAGAAATTCAATAAATTACAATAATTATTTAATTTCTTAGCGTCATTGCTTGACGTTTCTTCATATTAACGAGAAAAAGTCGGTAATATGAATACATTAATCAAGATATGATTCTAAGATTACACTAGTCAAAATAAATAAGTACCCAATTGGTGTATTATATTTTATAGATTCAGAAGGATTTTACAATCGTCATAAGTTTTTGAATATTTGTATATCGTCTGCTACTTTTGGTGTACTTTTTAAATTACACAGGAAGTACACACGAAACGCACAATTTTAGTTGCTGTTACAATGTTTGAACACAACTGTTTCGGTTTCATTTTATAACGGATAGTAAACTGTTCTCAAAGTTCGTGTTGGATGTTATAGAATCACAACTTTAGGATTATGATGGAATGTTCTTATTTCCGATGTGTTCACAACTTCTGGATAAAGATCGACTGTTCTTATTTCTGATGTTCAAATGTCGAACATTTGGGATTAAATTCGATGCAGAGGTGGTGTAGAAGTCACTGTTCAGTCCACATTTGCACACGTCGTTAAAATATCACGGTGAAGGAATTCACACACAGCAGTCACTGTTAACTGGTAAAGTTCGCTTCTGGTAAGTGGTTAAGCGTCTGTGACACTGTTCTTGGTGTATATTTACAGTTAATAATGTTCTCTTTCTAACACACACTACACAATTATACTACACTCATTACAAGACTTAATTAAAATAAGTATATTATACATGTCGGTTTCTTTAACCGTATCACAATTTCAATTATAGACCTTACACAGTAGGTGAATAGAAACAAAATTCACTCATTGGTGGCTGTGTTGGTCTGAGTATATTAGTACATACTGCACTCAGACATTGCTTTCTGGGTCGGTCGGACAACGGGACAAAAGATCGGCAATTGTATTGATTCTGCCGGGAATATGTCGAACTTCGAAACTGTAATTTTGAAGCTTCAAGGACCAGCGAGCAATCATATTGTTGGATGGTACTCCGGCATTTATATACCGCTATTGCTAAGCGTCATTCGTCGGGCTATCCAGCATACGCGAAGGCAAGTTTGGTGACAATCGCGCATTGGGATTGCCAGGCGTTGATTCTCAGCATTAAAAAATATTATATACAAAATATTATATTCGCCACTATACTTACGTTCATATGTACATATCACATTATAACAATACGCAGTATTATAATAATAAAATTAGACATTGGATGTCATACAGTTAATACATATACAATAAAATATACACCATTGATGCCTTCATGCGCATATAGGATACTGTTCTTGTCCTGTGAAAGTTATGCACACGGAATTACATCACTCGTGTTCAATGTTCACTGTGGTGCTGGAATGTTTGGCATTTCTTCTTTCTGAACTGATTAGTAACGTCTTCTGTATATCATGATGTTGTCTTTCCTTCTGTATAGTGCTTAACTGTAAGTAGCACCAGATAGTTTTAGTGCATTTTTAGCAATTTCACATGATTTAATAATCCTTTCACGCAATGATGTTACATACAAGAATGATGATATGGGTTTAAGTACTGGAGTAGAGTCAGTTAACATTTGGTGATAAATTGTTAATGGGCCTCGTGGTTTGGCACCATAGATTAGTTCAAAAGGAGAGAAACCGGTACTAGAATGTGGTACCTCGCGATAAGCAAAAAGGACAGCTGGTAAGTATACATCCCAGTTATTGGGGTGATCTTGAGTTACTTTTGCAAGCATGTGCTTCAGATCCCCGTTAAGCTTTTCTATAATCCCGCTCGAGTGAGGATGATAGGGGCTATTGAAGACTTGCTTCACACCTAACATTTTGGTGAAAGCTTGGGTGGATGCGGCAATAAACTGAGTGCCTCTATCAGACTGGATAGTATCTGGAAACCCAATTCGGGAGAAGATATGGAAGAACACTTCCATGATGTCGTTGGCAGTAATGTTCTTTAGCGGAATAGCTTCTGGCCAGCGACTACATTGATCAATAAAAGTTAGAATATATTTATTCCCTCTAGTTGTTGTATGACTAAGAGGGCCCACAATGTCAACTGATAATTTTTCAAAAGGTCGACTGGCTAAGTCAGTGACTTGTAACTTTGCCTGTGGGTGTTTACCTTTTTTTACTAGTTTCTGGCATGTATCACAACTTCTGCAATATGTTTTTATGTCATTGCAGAATTTTGGCCAATGAAACTGTGTCATTAGTCTTGACCTGGTTTTAATATATGCCATATGACCTGCAAAAGGTATATCGTGAGCAAGATGTAAAGCTTGCTTGCGATAAGTAGTTGGCAAAACAGTTTGCTTCGTTGTAATGTCACCTCTGGTGTAATACCTGGTGAGTATATCATTGTGTAAAGCAAAATGCCATTTCGCATTTTTGGTTACTCTTGCCTTTTTGCCGATCAGGTCAAAGTACTTTGACAGTGAAGGATCAGCTTTTTGAGCTGTTATGAATGTTTCCTTCATAGATTCACTAGGTGGTAATTCTGGGCTAAGCATTTGTATAGCCTCATTTTGGTTACTTTCATCTTGCACTCTAGCAGTTGCTCTCGTTACTGCGTTCACACACTCAATGACATCAGATGAAGATGGAATGATAGCGTTAATGATGTGATGAGAACTTAGTGCTGCATTAGGTAACATACATTCCATAGGTGATATGACATTTTCAACATTTGGTGGTGATGTGTTATCATCAATACATAGTGATGTTATGTCATGGTTATGAGGTTTGTCATTCACCTCAGGTAAGTTTCCTATGATTATATCGCACACTGGGCTTGTAAGTGCGGCGCACTTTACTTTCCCGGTGAGGAAAGGTGTGTCAATGTATGCCCATGCTAATGGATATTTCTCAATATTGCCTGAAAATGTTCTACATGTAATGTGCCTGCCTGTATAGTCTGTAGGCGTTATGAATGTTGATTTCAGGCCAATAAGTGTACTCCCGGTGTCGCGAAGTACTGTAGCAAACTTGCCATTAACATACCCGTGATGGATGTCTAATCTGCCTTTTGAGTCTATTACCAAGTTAGCTTCCTCATTGGCAATAGGGATGGCGTGCCCGCATGTTAAGATACCATCTTCATAGAAGGTGTTACAGACAGTGCATTTGTTAGCACTAAATACATCACAAGCCTGTGCTACATTCACAGGATGTTTCTCTGGATTTTCGTCTTCTGACGCTGAGCTATCGAACAAGGCGGCATTGGCTTTGTTGGTCATATGCCTGCCTCTACAATCCATGCGATGGTGTCCGTAAGCCTTGCAGAGAAAACATTTACGTTGACTTTTGAACGATTTACGTTCTCTGTCTTGTCTGTTTACCATATTTTGCAAGTATGTTTGGTACCCTGGGTTTTTATCGCACATCTCGTTCAAATGGTGAGAAAATTTGCAGTGAATGCAATGTCTAAATTTCTCAGAGGTAGGCCTGTTTGGTTTTTGCCTACTATAGTTTTTCTCATAGTTGGCCGCTGCTACCCAGTTACTGTCAGTAGCTTCAGTGGCAAAGCACTGTTTGTTGGCCGTGTAATAGGCCGACCCACGTCTTTCAATTTCTTCCACACTTGTGCATTCATTCTCCTGTAAGAACTTAGAAAAAGATGATGGGATAGAAGAAATAATTTTATCTCGAATGATGAGATCTTCTAATCCATCATAACTTTTGTTAATTTTGGCTGCTGAAGTCCATTTGCTGAAAACATCTCGGACTAAACAGAGGTAGTCAGAGAACGTCTGAGTTGGTTTTGGACTCAATTTACTAAATTGTTCTCTGTAACCGGCCTCGTCTAACATGAAATGTGCCATTATCTTCGATTTAATATAATGGTACTCTTTCCTGAGGTCTTTGGGGATGGTTTCAATGACTTTAAGAGGTTCTCCAGATAGACTCCTCATATATAGAATATTCCATTCAGAAAGTGGAACTTGGTAATGTTCCATTAATGTCTCAAAATTTTGGGTAAAAGCTGCTATGCAGTCACCCGAGGTATAGTTACGTACGATACCTTGATACTTCTTATACTGGTTTTCTTTTTCCAGTCTTTCTGATTTCTTTGACTCTTTATTCATCGCAGTCTCAGTGTCAAGTTGTTTCATTTTCAACTGTAACTCTAGTTCTTCTCTCTTACTTTGAGCTGCTATTTCTGCTTTCTTAAGTTCACTGTCTATCTCAGCTTGCTTTGTCTTCGCAGCCATTTCTACTTCGGCTTGCTTTAATGCTGTTTCTGCCTCTATTTGCTTGGCAGCTTTTTCAATCTCTGCCTGTTTTAAGGCTGTTTCTGCCTCTATTTGCTTGGCAGCTTTTTCAATCTCTGCCTGTTTTAAGGCTGTTTCTGCCTCTGCTTGCTTGGCAGCTCGTTCTGCTGCCCTTTCATCGCGTTCAGCAGCTTTTTGCTGAACAAGTATGTATTCTGCGTATTTATTTTCACTCCACTTTGTTAACTCATCACCTGATAACTTTAATTTTAACCCCATATCAATGAAATCAAATAATGACGACATGATGGAGAAAATACGTCAATGAAAATCAACCACACAAAATATGTTGTAAATGGTTAGTAGAAAAGAATTTACAATTGATTTTACTATACGATGCGTGCCCACTAATGCATACGTAAAGTTAAAGTAAAGAAAAATATACTCAAGTGCCCTTGGATACGGTGAAGAAAGGTTGGACAATCGGGCTAGAAAACTGTAGGGTCGTTACTTCGGAACCACTAATGACCTCTACGGCAAGGTTATGGATGGTACGGAAAAACCTGCTTTGTTTTTGGAGAAAAATAAGTTAGCGTGTGTTTGTTGGTGTGTGCCTGCAAGTCACTAAGTGTTGATTAGGTTTGGATGGCGTCGAGTATAATTGTATGTCGTAAGTTTGTCGTCAACAGTGTTTTTCTCAACAGAAGTTACACTCTTTCCAAAACTCTTTGCGTTCCACAAACTCAATGCACAAAGACAATCTATCTGTATCTGAACACTCAATAACATTGATGACACATCACTTACATCAAGATGACATTCAGTAAGGACATAGACATCAAGTTTACAAGATGGCGACAAGGTCAAAATGGCGGCAAAATCACAATGTCGACAAGGTCAAACGGTGACAAGTTTCACAAATCACAAATGTTTTACACGCTTACAGGATCAAACAATATGTACTGTACATTTATTGATGGTTTTACACATATTTAAACGATGTAGTAATGGATCACAATGAGACTTTTACGATCACATTTACATAACTATAACCTTGACAAATTTTACAAGTTCAAGAATTATAGTTTTAAATCGTTAATGACGTATGGTTTAAACAAAGACGAGCAACACACGTCTACATATATTAGGTTCTTAAACACGGACGAGCAACCCACGTCCACACATGTCAGGATCTTATAATTGACTCGTTTAGTTGACACGTGTGAGACAGTACAAGTATAACGTGATTCGACGTAAGACACAACGACACCACGTTCTATGGATTTATTGCCATATTAAATACATAACGATAATTACAACAATATACAATATATAACTCACGACGCTCACAACCACAATACAGCTCACAAGTCTGACGCTCAAGATGACAGTCGTTCGGCTTTCACTCACAGAGATCCACACAAACGCCTTGCTTTCACCGCACACGTCCGTCCGGTCTCCGGTCCCAGCTTGGTCTGTCCCAGCGCGCAACTTGCTGACCGCCTCTAGTGGCGTCACGTGGTCTGCGTGCGTCTTGTCAGCCTGACCGCTGGTCGCGTGTCAGGTAACAATCTTGCCAGCCGACAATTCTTGTCCGCCGGGTGTCGTAACGATGTTGCTGCATAGGTATACCATGTTAGGCTCTGACAACTTCTCATAATTCGGGATAAGGCGATTATATATATGATTATATGAATACACCCCAACTCTTATTTGACGGTCCCAAAATAGGAAGTTGATGTAACTTCTATTGCGAAAAGCTTACGAGACGTCTAGTTAAAGGTTCCCGATATTCAACTGCACGTCTTTCGATAGTGTTAGCACAACGCTTCTAAGCAAAATGCAGCTGGAAAAAAAACCTCTGTGCCAAAAGTGACACTAAAGGTCGACCAGCCCACAAATTACGGTGCTGATCTATTTATAAACCGGATGTGGCGAAAAAAAAAGGTTCATGGGGTTTCCCGAAGAATGTCCCAGTAATTACCTTACGCCGTCCAGTAGTTCACACAGGTAGGATATGACGAAAAGGGTGAAAATCGGGATTACCGACAAGAGTTTACGCTCCGTAATGATAGATACATCGCGTCTTCTTTTCTGCCTACAGTGGAACAATATGACGGGGAACACTTGGTCTACTTCATTACATGGGAGAGGTGTAAAAATGATGGAGATATTTCCCCCTGGCTTCCGAATTAAATATATGGATATTAAAAAAAAAAAAATTTTTTTCCCCAGAAGCTGTCGGGACACTAACTAGCTGCCTAAGTCCTATAAAAAATTGAATTGCCTTTATGTTGCTGGTGCATTTACAACCAAATTAAAATAACAACAGATTGTTATGGCAATAGTTATGGCACAAATGTTGGCACAAATCACATGGCACTTGTTGACAACTAGTTAATACACATAAGTGGTCATATGTGATCAGATGTTGATATAAAAAACTCTCACATAATCAAAATTCACTTATGGACCATCAAAACACCATCTGTGAACATCATTACTCAGATGACGTCACATGAACAATCTATCAACTCAACGCCGCTCCACCTGTGAGGTAACATAGAATTTTCCATGTCAGTACCAGCACCCTGAAATTATTAGGAAGAATCTGAACTCGATCATATTGAAAGAGGGAAGAAAACAATCCCCCGGCGAGCGCCCCAAATTGTGAGATAATAAGTGTGAGCACCATATACAATGGGCTAAACTAGTGTCTAGGGGATAATGATTCCAGAGGTCCATCAGGGTCGCCGTATAAGGCAGTTGATTCGAGACAGTTTCTTTCCTAAAAGACTCCAGGAATAGAGTAGTTATTGGCTCTGTTGAAAGAAGAATGGGGTGATGGTCAGATAGACTCCACCCACATTACAAGATAAACTACCTTCCTGAAGACTAAAACAGAGAATAGGCCACTTAACCACAGATCTCTATCAAGTGGTTATCCTTGAATAAAATATCTGAGACTGTGTGTTGGTCGACCTCCCACTGGATTCTCGGCACATATACAAACACAGTAGCACATTTCTCTACGACAACAAACAGTGCAACACTGGTCACGTAGACAATGAAAACTCTCCCGACGAACATATATGTTTATTGACAGACTCATAAGCTGGTATCTGAGACTCTGTCTCCCGTATACTCTATCACAACATCAACAATGCAATTCCCATAGCAAGTAATGTAATCAATTCTACTTTAACACTCCCTCCTCCTCTTCTCTTCCCTACTCCTACATGATGTAAATCACACACAAAAAAACCAACCAGAACATAAATCATATCTCTGACTGGTGCTGATGTCATTAGTGTAACCACTCCACCCAGGACTTCTCTCCACTGTCTCTATTCTACCACCATTCTTATGATGACTCTGCTACTGTTCTTTACCAACTCTTCATCTGATTTACTGCTGAACTAGGTGGGCACTCCCCCTCCCACCTTTGACCAAACTCCACACTGTGCCACTGAGGTAAACAAAGGTTCTCTGGATACTGATCAAGGTAATGGTGATGCGGATAGTTGATATAGACAAAAGCCAGTCATAATTGACCAACAAAAAAGAGGAACTGTTCTCAAATGGTCCCTTCTATAAAATTGATGATGGTGCATGACTTGAAGTCTGGATCACTCAATCTGGCCTTGGTTTCGAGAGGATAAAACTATATCTGCATAAAATAAGGGATTGCAACCCTTGAGAAAACGTCCATCAGTTAGGACAAGTTGTAGCATGAATGCTCAACGACGTACTGGAGGATGTTGATAAAGGAAGGACTCTCCCTGAGTAGGGGTCAGTAGCTAGTTGAATCTCCTCTCGGTGATTTCCCGTAAAGGGTAATACTTGCATGCTTGATCGTAGAACAAGATGAAGTCTCAAATGTCTCAGCACGACATTTCAGCAAACCAGAGAAGTGTAGCTGGGTTCGTATTAAATACAAATGATGACGACCTCTCAGAAGGAAAGAACCATCCCGTCTGTGCCCTGCCACCATTCTGGAACGTATAAAGCACAGACTCTCAACAAAGTCGCTGGGGTCTCCAACGACCGAAAAAACTCTCTCTATGCGTTGGTGTCATCGCTGGCTGAACATATATAGGCGATTTCCCGTATCATAAGTGGGTACCATTCTTCGTCGCAGGAAAAAGATGAATCCACAATGTCGCAGAGGGACATAGTAATAAACAGGAAGGTTCGTATTGGTTTCATAGTTCAATCCAGTGCATCTGATTCTTCACATCGAGAGACACCTCCAGTCCATAAGTTGCAGAATATACTTCCTGATATTACAGGGATAAAAATGGGCGCCATCTCTCTTCACCCGCCAGTGAGTAGGTGAACCAAAAAAAAAGGAGATAACTCCGTCTGGAGTTTCGTCCAGGTCTTGATGAAAAATAGGGGATTATTTCCCCCGGCCTCTCATTTCCTGGAAGGAATGTCGGGGTTCCCTAAGTGCCGAGTGATTTCTCCTCTGCACACCCAAGCCAATAAGTTTTGACTCAGTAAAAATCAATCAAGATGGTGTAGACAAAAAGCGTCTTAGATCTAGCCAAAATCAGACCAAACTGTTCCCCGTCGGTTGCCTCAGTTGTCTGCAAATCAAAATGACAAGCCATGAATAATCTAGCCTAGTATATAAGTTCATAAGACTCACAGAGACAACAACGGAACATATAGGTAGAGGATAATCCCCCTATCCTGAAATGGTATACCTGTGGCCTGTATCGTATGGGTAGATTTGGCGGGAAAGTGGGGCGGTACCCTGAACACTCGACCAACCTCACCAACCAGGACCACACAGATACCAAATGGAGATATATTCTCCCCCGTACAAACACTCCTCTATATGGGAGGACATCAATCTGTTATACAACATGCACGGGGTGGGGTGTGTGATTAAAATCGAAGGGGTGGAAATCTTGGCGCCAATGACTTGTCATTGTGGCAAGTGGCAAACACTGCCCGAGTTACGGCAGGTAAAAAATGAGTATTGAGGTATGTGAACCGTTCTCATAAATGTGATTGAGCCACACATACGTGATCCACCAAAATTCGACAAAAGCAATGGGGTGTCTTATCTGTGACCCCAGGCTGTCATACACACCAAATATAGGTTCCGCCCCCGGCATACTCTGCACACAGATAAAGTAAAGATTCACACACACAATATATATAGGTGCGTACAGTAACTGAATCTTTAACAAAGGCATTATATAACACCTGAACACTTTACCATAAGTTAAGTAAAGCTAGGCTCTCCCTAAATGAGATGAACCAAAAGTGAAGATAGATTGACTCTGCAGACACAGTACAGAATTTACAGAGACATCAAACTCTTCAAAAGAAGATGAAGTAGTGATCATAGCATGATAAGAATTGGATAAGAATTGTAAGCATAGGAATATAGGACATTGGTATAGACGTTCAAATCTCAGGCCGGCTTTCTTACAGAAGCAAATTAAAAGAGGGGTGGCCAAACAAGAACACTACGCAGGAAGCCAAAGAAGATTGATAAACCAACACAGAACTGGCGTCGTTAGCCGCTACACGCTGCGAGATTTGCTGAGGAGGGGATCCGAGCACTTATGGACTGAATGGTTCGATGTGCAACGAGGATGATCTGTCGACTAACTAACTAACTAACAGAAGTAATGATGCCGTAGCAAAGCCCACCAAAATATATACATGAAATGTAGTATGACTTTTCATATCAAACAAAGATTGTATCAAATAATTAACACAAATCTTATCATTCAAAGAAAAAACATATATCTATGCTCACCAATGCAACATAGAGGCGAAAATGGCCCCATAGGGGCCACACCCGCTCCCTTAAAAAACCACGTCTACATAGTTGGAACTTCCAGACTCAAGTGACTAGGTCTGGTCCCGCCTGAAAGTTTTACCCAGCCCTTCCAGTCTAATTGGAGCTCCAGCCACATTCCTGGCCTCTATCTGAGTGCTGGCATTCCTTACCATACAAGGTAGTGCCAGTCTCTCACACATGAAATTCTCTTTTCCAAGAAAAGATATTTATAATTGTCTGTAAGCTGGCGCGAACTGGGACATTATGTCACAACGGTGTTCTAGCACAGCTTACCGTGTACTTCTCGCTGTTTGGTGATTCATTCATTGTGGAGCGTAGACCAAGACCTGCTGACTAGCTCATGACATAACAAACATGCCGCACTTACAGAGCCACATCCGGTGTGACACAAGTTTCCAGATATATAAAAAAAAGTTGCCGCACCGATTATAAAAGCCAGGGACAGACTGTTGACGCTGCTTACTTGTCTCTGTGGCTGGGCGCTGATTACTCAACCAGTATCTGCTAGTGGAGGATTTCCGGGATCGTATCAACATTGAATCTTCTTCTGTTTTGATCGTTAACCATGTTGTTCAGGTAGGATATCTAGTTGGTGTGCAATATCTTTAACCAGTAAACAGGAGTCTGTGTTGCGATAGTCCCACCACATTTTTTTAACGTGTGCAAGTTGTGGACGTTCACAATTCCACGGCAGTTGGAAATCGCAACACTGCCCTGGTAAAATTGTTAGCACAGAAAATATACCCACGGGTGGAGCTCGTGACCTTGGATGGAATCTGTTTAGAGGAAGAGCACCTTAAACAAATGCATGCTGAAGTCGGGTACCCTGGCATTTGATGTGTGTAACTGGCATTGACGCATTCGCCAGGAAAGAAGAAGAAGAAGAAGAAGAAGAAGAAGAAGAAGAAGAAGAAGAAGAAGAAGAAGAAGAAGAAGAAGAAGAAGAAGAAGAACAATAACAACAACAACACCAACAACACCAACAACACAGTTGGCTACCAGCTTGGCTAGTACGGCCGCTGTATCTGTAACTAGCTCCATGAGCTCTGCACGAACGTCCATGAAGTGTTGAATGTCGGTGTTACAGAAAGTTCTTAGAAAACCGTGGGACATCCTGAACAACAATTGATTGATTGATTGATTGATTGATTGATTGATTGATTTAGGAACCGACATCACAGCATTCGGGACATTCCCATAAGCACTCCGTCCCCATCCTCAGAAGCCAGTAACGAGTTCCAACCCCAATAGTACCAGTAGCAATCTGATTATATGTGCGTCTCGCCTTTCCTCTAAGCGTCGAGCATCGGCCAGATCCCCTTGTCACTCCTAGCTGCCTCATTCTTGCCAGACCATGGTGATCCATTTGCTCCTCCGAGGTGTACACGTGCTCCCACAAGGCCGCACCCTCATCTGCCTTATCATGCATCAATACTCCACCAAGTTTTGCACAGCCAGCCAATCTGTCTGCCTGTTCATTCCCCAGCACACCGGCATGCCCCGGAGAAAAGATCCAGACCATGCTTGCCACCCGTGACTTCCGAAGCGAAGCAAGCCACTCCGCCCGAAGCTTGCCTGCCCTCATCTTCCTCAGCATGCTTTCTGAGTCAGTTACAATCACGATGTGTGTGTGTGAGTGTGTGTGTGTGTGTGTGTGTGTGTGTGTGTGTGTGTGTGTGTGAGTGTGTGTATCGTATTCTCCATCCAGCGGAAAGCTGTACTGACTGCCTCCCCCTCCGTTCTTAAGCTAGATGTTGTGGAATCATATGCCAGGCTCTCCTGCACCAAACGTCAACCATTAGCCTTTGCCAAGAACCCCCAGGCACATCTACTACCTCTCAACACCAAACCATCTGTGTAGATAATCACATCACCCGAGTGAGCATTGTCCTGAATTAGTTGCTGGATTTCCACTTCCGTGGCCCCTGCTGGCCACTCCCTGCACTCCCGGCTCAATGTGATTATAATTCTGCGTAAGTCTGACTGCTCCGCTGGCACTCTGACCCACTCCTCTCCACGCCTAATGTTCTCCAAGGGGCTCACCTGTCTGATCGTATCCTCCGCCTGAGCCATCCATGATTTCCCTCTTATCAGTCGCCAACCCTTAACTGCGTCCAGTGCCTCATGCAACGGGTGATCTGTGTCAGCAGCTATTCTGAGGTATGCCTTCGCCTGCATCACCTTGAGCCTACCAGCAACAGTCGGCAAACCAAGGATGTACCGCATACACACCACCCAGAATGACCCGCATAGCCTCGTATCCTGAACAACAATACTTACACGGAACACAAAGACAAACTGTCAGAATGTCCTGCAAGTTCAAATACTGTGGCCAGCTAACTGTACACACTGGTGTAGAAAGGGCAGAAATGGAAGGCATCGTTCATAGAAGAAGAGATGAGTCAACACGTTCGGTCACAGGACAGAAGAGACATCTAGCTTGTGAATATGCACAGGACAGAAGAGACATCTAGGTTGTGAATATGCACAAGACAGGGAGTATATTTTTCATCTTGCAAAAGGTTACTTTGCCCATTACATTCCACCAAAAGAAAAGAATGATCAAATCAGTCAGAAGGCGACCAAACCCTACTCAAGACGACTACCACGTTATGGACAGACCAGAACAGGTCATTCTTCTGCGCCCCAGAACAGGACACAATAGGTGTATACAAAATTCAAGATTGATGAGTCAGCCATGTGCACATGTGAATTGGCGTCGCAGACAGCAGAGCACATACTCCAGGACTGCCCAAACTACATCATATCCAGGCGAACCTTTTGGCCTAGAGAGACAACAGTGGAAGATAAACTCTATGGACCGCTGAGTGAACTAAAAAAGACTGTTATATTCATACAAGAGACAACACTGCAGTTATAGACATATTTCAAGCGAACGAAAGAAGAAGAGGAAGAAGTTTACTTTCGCCATGGTGATCTTTGTTCTAATCTCTTTAAGGCATCTCTCATCAGATGTTATGCCTGTTCCGAGATAATTGTACCGATTCACTTGTTTAATTAAGAATATTCCCAGTAACTTGTATATTACATTGTTGTATTTCCATCTTCCTGGTGACGACTATAATCTGTCTTTTCATACATTATATTTCTAACCATAGTTGTTCACTGTATACAACAATCGCATCTACTAAATAATGATTCCTTTCATATCTTCTACATTTCTGACAATATTTTCACTGTACAGGTAAACAGATCTGGGGACATTACACATCTGTGTCACATCTCTTTTACTAGGCTGACTTTGACTGCAAGCATCTTTATCATTTTTAACAAGTCTTGCTTTATCGGAAGTCTTTTTGTAGTCACTAAAGCAAAGATATAGGTCTTTGTTTACTTCTACAGAACGTTAAGTTAATGTTCTCAGCATATATACAGGATTAGGGGGGCTGCGTGGTCTCGAGGTATGGTGTCCGCCTCGAGTGTTGGGGGTCCCGGGTTCAGGTCCCGGGTTCAGGTCCCGGGTTCAGGCCCCGGTGAGGACCAGGATTTATTTAAAAAATCCACCGGGACTACCAGTAATTTCCCCTGGTCTCTGGGTAGTGAGATCGGAAGCCCGTGTGCATTGTTGCACACGTAAAAAATCCCCTGGCAGTTGGAAATCGAAAAAGAATAGCCTAACGGCGCTGCCCGGGCTAAATTTCGAGTTAAAAATCTACCCAAAGTATTTCAGGATACTCGGCGGTGCTACGGAGTTCGTGCACTGAGCTGAGTTTCTCCAGACTCAGGTTTGAGTTAGGAGGAGAACGGAGCACTTATGGGTTGCACCCGTGTGCCGTGATGTTGATCCATAAACTAAAATAAACTAAACTAAACTAAACACAGCATTAATTGTATCTTTGCCTTCCACACACCCACATTGTTCTTCTACCATTCTGTTCCTCGCCTACTCCTACCACAATGGTTGTATTATTATTATTATTATTATTATTATTATTATTATTATTATTATTATTATTATTATTATCATGATCATCATCATCATCATGATCATCATCATCATTCTTGCTATGTATGATGAGAAAAGTGAAGACGGACACGCTTCGCGCAGAGTGGCATGCTTCCATTCAACAATCAAAACCAGAGACCATCTGTTGCATTGTTCTCTAATGTGGTGGGGAACGAGCAGGCGGACAGATCGGCTGTGTCTGCACCGCTAGGTGGCGCATTGGTGCATGATAAGTCAGGCGTGGTCTGGGCCCATGGGATCATGTGTATAGTGCAGAAGAACCGATAGATCAATTGGTCTGCAGACAATTGTGCTGCAGGGAGTGATCAGAAGATCTGGCCGACACTCAGGATTCAGAGAAAGGTCAGACAGTCACATAATCAGACGGCTACAGAGTCCATTGATATTGCGACTCTTCGCTGACTGTTGAAGATGAGGACGGAGCATGCATGGGAATGTGTCGAGAGCCATGATATCGGTGATTGACTCATCTCAATAACATCATTCTTGCCAGTTATTTATTTCTTTAGCACCGATGTTTGCTCATTCTAATGACTGCTTCCTCTTCGGCACTGCTAGTCTGTCTGCTGTGTGATGAGTTGTCTGTCCCTCTCTCTGCTTTCTTGATCGCTATTCCTGTTTGTGTGTTTTGATTTGTTTTCGCTCCATGGTGCTCGTTCTTGCGATAGACCTGAGGAGGGTCGGTCCTGAAAATGATGTAATGGAACATCTTGCTTGCTTCTATTTGTTGGCTTGAGCTCCAACGCGAAGTCCTGTATGTCGGATGAAGGCATCCTGTTGTCCAACATCAGTGTGTTGTCATACAGGACCTGAGGTTTGCGTGAGTATCCGTTGTCCCATGTCTGGCTTATTGGTGTGCAGATTGGTGGTTCCTCTCCGTACAGGCAGACACTCCTCGACTTCGGATGATCAGCGATCCTACTGACTTTAGCCAGGACCTCGAAGGGGCCTGTTGCTCAGGACGCTCGACGAGGACGCGTCAATAGGTCTTGGCGAGTATATAACCCGTCTCTGGTGCCTTAGAAACACCTCTGCGTCCCATGGAACATCTGAATGTGTTGAAACATCTGACCTTCTGGGGCCCTGCGGATGTCTATGTTACAAACTAAGTATTCGCTCCAATGCACAATCGAGCCTTAATGCACTGTATGCACTTAATGCTACGCTTCAGTAACCACAGAACAAGCGTAGCATACTATGCTTCAGTTACTCCAGCCACACTTCAGTAACCACAGCACAAACGTGGCTTACTTTGCTTCAGTTACTCCAGCCACACTTCAGTAACCACAGAACAAGCGTGGTATACTATGCTTCAGTTACTCCAGCCACACTTCAGTAACCACAGAACAAGCGTGGCATACTATGCTTCAGTTACTCCAGCCACACTTCAGTAACCACAGAACAAACGTGGCTTACTTTGCTTCAGTTACTCCAGCCACACTTCAACAACTACACCACAGGTATCATGGCCGAATGGATAGGAACGGTGTTTTTAAACATCCGGTGTGCTGATGTCGAGGTTAGCGGTTCAGCCCCTACACCGGACAGTTGGACTAAAATGTTGACCTGTCGTCCTTGACTTAGGGACGTTAATTACAAGTACCTCTGAGGTCTGAGTGGGATCACCTGATGGCGAGGGACACTATTAATAGGGAAAGCTAACCCACACGCAAAATTTAGTCCATCACTACTATAAAAATAGTGTGAATGGACTACGCTTGAGTGCAAAGCGAGAGAGAGAGAGAGAGAGAGAGAGAGAGAGAGAGAGAGAGAGAGAGCAAAGAAAAACAACAACAACAACAAACAACTGCAGCACAAGCGTGGCTTACTATGCTTCAGTTACTCCAGCCTCACTTCAACAACCTTCATTACAACCATCAGTATAGAATTTTACTGCACGACAATCATTTGATTTAATTTTAGCATTATAGCGTCAACACTCATTTAATAGTACTAAAACTTCTGCTGCTGCTGCTGCTACTACTACTAATGATATTGCTTACACTACTACTACTACTACTACTACTACTACTACTACTACTACTACTACTACTACTACTACTACTACTACTACTACTACTACTACTACTACTACTACTACTACTACTACTACTACTACTACTACTACTACTACTACTACTACTACTACTACTACTACTACTACTACTACTACTACTACTACTACTACTACTACTACTACAACTACTACTACTACTACTACTACTACTACAACTACTACTACTACTACTACTACTACTACTACTACTACTACAACTACTACTACTACTACTACTACTACTACTACTACTACTACCACTACTACTGATATGCTACACTACTACTACTACTACTACTACTACTACTACTACTACTACTACTACTATTACTACTACTACTACTACTACTACTACTACTACTACTACTACTACTACTACTACTACTACTACTACTACTACTACTACTACTACTACTACTACTACTACTACTACTACTACTACTACTACTACTACTACTACTACTACTACTACTACTACTACTACTACTACTACTACTACTACTACTACTACTACTACTGCTGCTACTACAACTACTTCAACAACAACAACAACAACTACTACTACTACTACTACTACTACTACTACTACTACTACTACTACTACTACTACTACTACTAATATTACAATTACTACTTCAACAACAACAACAACAACAACAACAACAACAACTACTACTACTACTACTACTACTACTACTACTACTACTACTACTACTACTACTACTACTACTACTACTACTACTACTACTACTACTACTACTACTACGACTACTAATGATATTGCTTCTACTACTGCAACAACTACTACTACTACTAATATTACTATTACTACTTCAACAACAACAACAACAACAACAACAACTACTACTACTACTACTACTACTACTACTACTACTACTACTACTACTACTACTACTACTACTACTGCTGCTGCTGCTGCTGCTGCTGCTACTACTACTACTACTACTACTACTACTACTACTACTACTACTACTACTACTACTACTACTACTACTAGTACTACTACTACTAGTACTATTACTGCTACTACTTCAACAACAACAACTACTACTACTACTACTACCACAACTACTACTACTACTACTACTACTACTACTACTACTACTACTACTACTACTACTACTACTACTACTGCTACTACTACTACTACTACTACTACTACTACTACTACTACTACTACTACTACTACTACTACTACTACTACTACTACTACTAATGATATAGCTTCTACTACTACAACAACTACAACAATAACAACAACAACTACTACTACTACTACTACTACTTCTACTACTACTACTACTACTACTACTACTACTACTACTACTACTACTACTACTACTACTACTACTACTACTACTACTATTACTACTACTACTATTACTACAACTACTGCTACTACTACTACTACTACTACTACTACTACTACTACTACTACTACTACTACTACTACTACTACTACTACTACTACTACTACTACTACTACTACTATTACTACTACTACTATTATTACTACAACTACTGCTACTGCTACTACTACTACTACTACTACTACTACTACTACTACTACTACTACTACTACTACTAAACAGGAGAGGATAAACTGGCGTGTAAGGCATTTTAGACATCTCGATTCCCAGGTAATTATTGAGTATAATGGGTACTCGGACATTTTTGTGAAAGTTAACCAGTAGTGAGTGATCATCACTAACCCAGTGTCTACTGGTCTAAACAACTATGGGGCTCATTACCTGTGTTTACTTTAAAGTAACACACGAGTCAATAGGATATCTTTGTCTGGAAGTATCTTTGTTGTGACACGGTCAGTTCACTTCCAATCTTTTGGATATATATCATATTTCCATGTTTTTTTACGTACATATTGTATGATAGATGTGTATGCTTTCTTCTCCTCCCGCTCTAATTAGTTCAGCTGTAATCTCATCACATCCTGGTGATTTACTATTCTTCAGATTCCTTATTGCCCATACAATTTCACCTAATTGGGGTTCAGGCTCTGTCTCTGCTGTCATTGATTCATGCATCTCATTCATATCGTCACATCCATTCATATCATACTTCATATTGCAGAATTCCTTCCATCTTTCTAGAATTTGTCAAGATTATGTTAGGGTATTTCCCAACTTATCACAGATAACATTTAATTGGGGTTGAACATTTAGTGTCAATAACTTCATGTCTTTGAACATTTCGCAATCTCTTCCATTCTTAAGATATTGCTCTATTCTAGTACAACAATCTTGTATATACTGATTTTTGTCCCTCTTGCTTCTTGTGTTCTTTCATATTTCACGTGTTACTTCATCCTGCTGTTATCGATTTCTCCTCCTTTCTGTTTAAGTCCCCTTCGTTGTTTTATTAATTCTAACGTGTCTGGTGTAAACAATGGCTAATGTAGCTTATTCTTGGTCGGAATTAGGTCTTTAGCTGTTGTTATCATTAAGATATCTCTAGATTGTACTGCCAATTCATCGGGTGTCATTTCCACTTTTATAGAAATCAAGACCCCAAAAAGATTTTTCCCGTCTACGTTTTATGCATCTGGTATTTTTGTGAGATCAAAACGAATTGGCCTTGGTCCTCGTGTAAGCTTTTTTGAGTGTTACTTTCACATCTGCTTCTAATAACTGATGATCTGTATCACAGTCTGCACTTCGTAGGTTTTTCGTTGATGTTATGCTTGATCTCCATCTTCTTTGTATTAAAATATAAAATAGCTGGTTTTTGTCAGGGGACTTCCATGTGAAGAGTCTTCTTGGATGTTGTGCAAAAAGTGTATTGGCTATCGTTAACTCATTTACTGTACAAAATTCAGTTATTGTTTCATCCGCATCATTTTATCTGCATGTAGTGAAACTTATTTCCGACGTTCCTAAAACTTCTAAGGGACACTTGTGCACCTTGGCGGCACATTGTCATGTCGCGGCACACCTGATAAAAGAAAACTAAGTAAAGCAAGCAATTCATAGTGTATATTACCAGTCTCAGCTTGTATTTGGCCGTGATGTTTACTGAATGCAGTGCTAAGACATAAATCAACCAAGCTGCAGTAACGGGATACGGCATTCAATGCCTTTCTTTAGCCTCCATTGACAATATTTCTGGTGATCTGAAGCAAAGAAAAGCAGGGCTCCACAGTGTCCTGCCTGGCATCTTGAACGAAGTTTTACAGAAGTATTATATGTCAGTTCTATGTAGCAATTCGGGTTTAAAATTTACATAAACACAAGAGGGTGGGAATATGTTTAATTTAAAAGTTAAAAGAGTTTGTTTGGTAATGCCGTGTCAAGACGAGCCATAGAAAATTCCAGTCTGCCAGGCAGGTTCAGGAATGCAGCAAACAACGTGGTGGAAATATGAAGTTATATTTGCATATGTAATGCAAGAAATACAGTTAACAATGATTTCATCCGTTCACGTGTTTGCGATCAGACCACGTGTAGGGTTGAGACACATGTATAGGAGAATGTCTTGTGATCAGATGACGTGTAGGGTTGAGACACATGTATAGGAGAATGTCTTGTGATCAGATGACGTGTAGGACTGGGACACAAATATAGGAGAATATCTTGAAGGTAATTATTTCTTTATGAAAAGGGACCACATTGAAGAAAGAAGTTAAAAACCAGCAAAGATCTATGTTCCACTTCTTAAGGCATATTATGTATATGGTCCTATTACCCATACATTTATAGAACAAACGTCACTTAGTGTATCATATAGATCATATCTCTCAGTGGGTCATATAGATTGTATCATGCCTATCAACTTAGCCTCCCATAGATGTCCTGACACCCACGGTAGCCTGGGTCTGTCTGGGAGGCCAGATGAAATAGACAAAAACAAAACAAGCAGTATTCAATGGGATTCGAACACACGACTAACGGACCTGCAGACTAGGGTCCTGACCACTCAGCCACCTCGGCTCCCTGTAGGTGGGGGTAGTGTTTACTTCAGACCCTAGTGGTGTGTAAGAGGGAACTGGCTAGCGGAGCACCTCGGCTCACTTTAGGTGGATGTAGTGTTCACACACACACACACATACACACACATACACACACACACACACACATACACACACATACACTCACACACACACACACTCACACACACACACATACACACACACACACTCGCACACACACACACATACACTCGCACACACACACACATACACTCACACACACACACACACACACACACCTACGTACTTACGCTCCTTCGTACCTACGCACATACGCAAGCAGGCAGGCAGGCAGGCAGTCAGGCAGGCAGGCAGACAGACAGACAGAAAGACAGACTCACACAATTACACACCCATATACACAAGCTGTATTACAGTACCAGTTCACTTGCTGGAATGCTTGTCGGTTAGTTGCCTGGTTGCCTTGTCGACCATCCTCTGCGAGAGTGCAAGTTTCAGGATTTAAACCCACATGCGGAAACGCTTTGCTTACAGGTTACTGTGTCGACCTGAGGCTGAAAGTGACCAGGTTTGAATCCCAACCTATGGCGGGGCATGTTTATAAGGACCACCTGTGTATTCATATTTACAGAGCCTTCGGCGTGAAACAGGAATACAGTGACAAGCCAGAGGGGCAGATATTTTTTAAGCAGTGTGACAGAGTGAAAGTTCTAATGGTGGGCACTCGCATCGCCTGATCTCTTGGGTAGTGAGATCAGACACCTTGTCTGCTAGGATGAGGTCGAAAACAGGAGGACTCGTGGGCAAATTGTGCGCGTGAAAAATCCCAATTGCAACGAGTAGCCGGAAACGTCTCTGTTCTGGCAAATGTGTTAGGAAATAAATCAATCTTCGGGTACTAGAAGCCTGGTCAAGCACTTCAATGCCGTCTTCAAGGAGGAGAAGGGAGACGTTCCAATCGAATTCCTCTAGGAATAGTACCAGGGGGTTTCAAGTGATAACCTTAAAAGTGTGATAAATATTACAGAAACCACGCCTGTCAATATTGTTGTTAAGGATGTCAAGAGACTGAAGCAAGTGACATCACAGTGTGAACGAACACGGTGACACTGGACAGTTTCAAGATGGCCGCCCCACTTTTGACATGCACCAAAGAGGAGCAACGTTCTGTTATTCGCTTTCTTTAAATCAATGAAGGATGAAATAAATAGAAATTCATCGGAGAATGAAGGTTGTGTCAGACCAGCAAGTTTATGAGCGGAGTAGGAAGTTTCAAAACGGGGTGACTTCCGTGAAGTGCTGCAACAGATGGTGCACATGTGGTTACTTACACACGCCACCTAGAGCGGTTGTTTTCTATAGGAATCCAAGAACTTTATCGGCACTGGAGGGCTTACATTGAACGCAGTGGTGACTACATCGAAACATGATACAATTGTTCACACACACACACACATACACACACACACACACACACACACACACTCGCACACACACAAAGAAGAAGACAAACACCATTTAAGGTTAACTTTAAAAGCCCCTCGTACTTACATATACTTTGCTGCATCGGAAGAATGCCTGATGTGCAGTGACGTCGATCGGCATAACATAACAACACATTTAAATCTTCTTCTTCTTCTTCTTCTTCTTCTTCTTCTTCTTCTTCTTCTTCTGCGTTCATCCGGAGTTCTTTTTTCAGATGTAATTGCGGTGTGCCTGTTTATTTGCGTCCTTAGGCCGACACATCCGACTTTACCGGGCGTTTGCTGACCGAGTTAGCCTTCCCGGGTGTTTCGAAGGACTTTGGGCTCTCACTGTTGTGATGCTGTCCACATCCCAGCTGGTCAAGTTAGAGCCGTCGAAGACATTACGGTCAGCCCTCAAGGGAAGGCAGGGGCAGACCATGGGCATTCCCCGCTATGTAAGGAGGCTTCCTTAATTGTAGAGCCGACACATAGCGCTCTGGTACTGTCATCACCCAAGGAATCCTGCTCATGGCCGCTTCACCTCCGTACTTCCATATATTTGGCATTTCGTTCACTACTGACCGCTCCCCTTGCAAACCAGGAACGGTTAGTCTGCAGATGACATCCGCTCAACGAGCTTTGAGTTCGGACTTTTCACGACTTCTGTGGGTGTTTGCTGACAGGGTTAACC